>JAOXNO010000004.1:2042798-2063010 GCA_028565335.1 Limnodromus scolopaceus
GGGCTCTAAGGTCTCCCCGGAGCCTTCTCTTCTCCAGGCTGAACCCCCCAACTCTCTCAGCCCCCCCTCCCAGCAGAAGGGCTCCAGCCCTCCCAGCATCTCCGGGGCCTCCTCTGGCCCCGCTCCAACAGTTCCATGTCCTTTCGATGTTGGGGGCTCCAACGGGACTTGTCCGGGCTTCTTTGCAGGAACCCGCTTTGCCTAGTTGCCCCCAAGGGCCGGGCAGGCCTGTGGGGGCGGAGCGGCCGCCAGTTCCCCTAGGCCCCCCCCTCTCCTCACAAAAGCCGGCACGGGCGCCCCCAGCCTGGCCAGGACCGGCGGAGGGCCGGGGTCTGTCGGTGCCGGGCAGGCCTCAGGGCCGCGCGGTCCCTGGGAGGGCCGGAACGCTGGTGCGGGGTCGGCGGGCCCGGCCGGGCGGTGCTGCCGGCTGTCACTTGGCTCGGCCTCTGCTGGCGCCGCCGGGATCCGACGTCCTCCGCTGTACCCGGCTCATCCGTTAAGTCTCTTTCTCCTTCTACTTTTAATTTGTTTTCTACGGCTTGTTGTATCGGGGGGTGGCGGGGGAAGGGAGAGGGTAAGGGAGCTCTGGTTTCCCTGTTGTCTTTTCGCCTTGTATGGGAAAACCGCCGAAACCGGGTTTTTGGGTGAAGCTCCGGCTCGCTGTCCGCCTCCCCCGAGCTCGGGCGGGCCGGGCAGGGCTCGGCCGGGACCCGCTCCCCTCCGAAGCCGCCCCGTTGTTCCGGGTCAGGCGGCTGCCGGCGCTTTTAAAGTTTAAATGTAGGCTCTGCTTGTGCTTCCTGCCCCGGGATGGGGCTGGCCAGGCTGCGGGAAGGGGACGGCGATCGCTCGGCGCCCGTCCGCTGAAAGTGCTTCTTGCATCCCTGGGTAACATCTGCCCCAAGCGTTTTCTGACTTCATTGGTGCCATTCATTTGGGCTGGTGTTGGCATAAAGGTTTTTATACTAGTATGCGTGGGGCTTTTTTTTTTTTTTTTTTTTTTTTTTCTCCTCTGGGTGCAGTTTTCTGTGATATAATGCCTGCTGTTGATGTGGTTTTTCTGGAATAGTTTATCTCTTTTTGTCTTTGGATGGAAGCTGTATTTCAACAACCAAGTCTCCTGGCACACTGTGTGTGTATGTGCTTATAGATGTTTGTGTGTCAAATAGCTTCATCGTGTAGATAAACGATCCAGTGCCTCGCAATTGAAAATTTACAGCTTGACCAGTCAGTTCTGTATTTTGTCATCTTAAGCTATTTCACAGGGCTATAGAATGTATGGGCTTGAAAACTCATTCCAGAGTCTGTGGCAACCAGAAGTGTCGTACGTGTGGGACAAACGTATGTGGAGCTGTAGGCTGTCGGACGCTTGCTTGTTGTGTTGCATCTGAGCTCAAAATGTGCTGTCAGAGCGTCTGCACGGAGGAGCTAAGTTATGTGAACTGCTCACTCTTTCGTCTAGTTCTGGTTGCTACAACAGTTTCATTAGGTAATGCTTTAGAAAATTAAATGCAACTGAAGGTGTGGCCACGCAAACACTGTAAACTGTTGAAGGCTTCAGTTTCTGTGAGTGACGCTGCCTTAAATAAAGGTATGCTGCATCCACTAAATAGAGCAACTTAATTTATGTAGTAATGACACATTTCTACAAGGGGCCAGGGTACTGAAGAAATTGCACTGCTGATTAATGTACATCTTCTGGTAGACTCCCTTGGCTAGGTGCGGCTGCAGCTGAAAGAACATGACTTTAGAAGCTATAAAACATTTTGTTTGCGTGAATTTGTTTTACTCAGCTGGCGCATAGCTTAAGTTTGCCACTGTACCACTGGGAAGACTTTACAGATACAGCAGCCCCGTTTATATTTACAGATATAACAGTGGATACTGTCTTTAATGTCTTGAAATAACTTTATCGGCGATTTGTGTCACCATACTAAAAGCATCCCTTAAATGGATGAGAGTCCAATCTTGGAATTGCCACTTCTTCTACTCTAAAGGTTTTGTTAACTCAGGTATAATGATTTTTCTGCATTTCCTTACCCCCTCTACCAGACATACTGCTTGTTTCTGCTAGAAAGTTATGCTGTATCAAACACGCTTGTGTAGAAAGCCATTGATGCGATTAGTCTCATTGACTTTCGTGTGCCCAGACGAGGCAGTAGTCCTAGTAATGTCTTTACAGTTAAGCATGTATTTGGAATCAGGAGCGTTAGTGCACATAGTGCTACATCTGTTTTATATTGGTGAATCTATGGCAGTTAGGTGAAGCTGCACAACGTAAGGTGAGTGAGCATTATGTTTTGCTGCTGCTTCTTTTCTCTGACTTTGACCAGTTCCAGCATTGACTATACAACAGCCTGATTCAGTTTGGTAAACCAGTAGAAAACTAACACACACAAAAAAGAAAAATAATTTTCTGCTGGGTTAGTGAGATGATCTGGCTTGTGACTCAGTAGATGAGCACTGCGTCTATCACAGAGGAGTGGCAAGATTGCTAGGGAAGGCAGGGAAGAGTATAGGCATTCCTTCGTCACTGTCAAGGCGCTAAATCTGCTTAACTCAACCTTAGAAATTTGCATCAGGAGTGTGACTTTTTTATCAGTACAGCAGTGCTGTTTGAACTGTGCTACTGATGTACCTAAACTAATAAAATTCATGATATTCAAACAAATATGAGAACAGGTATAGTGGTATGATAATGGTAACAGAAGGATTTTGGTAGCTGGTTGCAGAGAGACGACTTTCCCAGTGCAGTTGATATATTAGGCATGTGGCTGGAGCAGAACGAGTGTAAAATTTATCCGTAGATGTAAGTGCTTGGAAGATATATGTGTATCATTGTGCTAAAGATAAAATAGACTTTAATGGACTACTCAACTGAGAATAAAATTACTTGTGTGTGCAAGGCTGAAATCTTTGTCAATATACTAGAGAAAGAATAGAGCAAATAAATTAACTAATCAATTACACTAAGTCAATTGAAACTTACTGAATGTGAACAGAAATTCTGGCTGTGTTTTAGCTTTGTAAGAACACTTCTCATTGAGGGCTGAATTTCACACTAAGTCTGATCCGTGGCAAAAGACTGTAAAAGTTTAAAAAACAGTTGCATTTTTCTCTGATATTTTCCAGTCATATTAACATGATGCCTTATGTTTGCTAATAGCAAGTACATCGTGTGGAGTTGTCATACTGGAACAGAAAAATCTGGATTTTTAGGGTTTAGGCACTTACAACATTTAATGGGATGGAATTATTTAAATCTGAGAAAATATTCCATTGCTCTTTCTAGTTAGTTCAAGAAAAAGTGTTCTCAGCAGAGTCCTGGTACCAGTATTTGTAATGCCGGGTCAGAGACAGCAACTGGTGGTGACTGTTCTGCTTCTTGTGGGCTTTTGTTGTTGTTTTTTTAATGTCTCATCTTGTTATTGAGACATTTTTCAGACACTGCTTCTGAATGCAGTTTCAGAGCAAAGGCATCAAACTTGAGGAAGTAACATGTAGAACAGTTTTCATGCACTTTATTTTGCTTTGGAAGAAAATAGTGGTCAGTCTGTCTGCAGTGGACACAGCTGGAGATGGAATCGCTGCTCTGCTCGTACATCCTTGGTATTGTTGAGCAGCTGAAAGCTGTTGTCTTAGACTCTCAAAATTGGCAGGTCTGGTTCTTGTACCTGGCTGACAGGATTGCCTATAAGTTCTAAGATGACTCCTGCACAGTCGAGTGTTCCTTGTGAGATCAGACAGGACTTGTTGAAGAATTTGAGCATATTCTGATGAATGGATTTATTACGGGCTGCGAAAATTAAAATCTTCTAATGTGCAGTTTCTAGTAACTGGAAACAGAATAATGAGTGAACTTTTATTTTGGAGGCTAAGGAAACAAATTCAAGACTATATTATTTGTTCTTGAAACTAGGATACGCTACCTATTTTCTGTCATAAATACAAAGATCTTTGAAGTCAAAGAAATACAGAACTTCTGAATGGAAAGGCAAATCCTCGTGTGCATCTCCTTAATAAATGGATGCATTCTCTATGCCTCTGTACTCTGATTTCTTCACGAACAATGAATCAAGTTACGCTAGCTGTCACAACATTCATTTCAGTAGATTTCCTCAGACTACCTCCTAGCATGTGATGCAGCAGAAAAAGACATTAAATACATTTTACTTTCAGTAAAACTACTAATCTATTTTTTCTTGTGTCAGGTGGTTTTGTGTTTTTTTTTTCATCGCTTTTACATCACTTGTGATGAAGCAGAGACACTTTTGCAAGTTGCCATGTCATCTCATAGCAGAAGGGCTTTGTAAATGTCCATCCTCAGCGTACAACTGGAGAGAGTCAAATTCAGTAACATTTCATTTACAGGAAAATCTTTACTATAGTTTGAATGCAAATTTAGTAGTTGACTGATGCCAGTGATTTAATCTTAGAACTCATGAAACATAGTTGTACTTTTCTACTATATTTTCTGACATTTGATGGATATATGACCTGATGTCATTTATCTTCCTGGTTAACAGTTAGAGGTAGTGACATGTGCTTTGAAATTCTTTACTGCTTTTCTATCTGCAAGTGTGTGGTATATCTTGATTGCTCTTTTTTTTTTTTTTTTTTTTTTTTGTACTACCTTAATATCCCTAGGAGCTTTTTGAAGTTTTTCTAGCTTAAGACAGGTAAAATTTTATTGGCATATTTCTTTTACTTTGGAAGCTTTTTTGGCTTTAATTATTATTTTTCAAAGTCATAATGATGGGAATGTGATTTCTTCTGGTATATTTACTGTTTCCATTACAAGGCAAAATACTGAATACTATCTAAAATTTTACTTATTCAGAGGGGCTGATGTTCACAAGCCCCTTGGACATTGTTGGCGTTTGTTACTTCCATCTTTTTCTTGCATCAGCTTTACATAGTTGAATTCACTGTCATTACATACAGCCTTGCTCTTGGGATGCAGCACAATCTGGACCAGTAAAATACTTCTAAGTCAAAAATATTAGTAGTCAGTCAGAGTAAATACCTGCAAAACCACCCATGAAGACACTCTGAATAGTTTGAACCCATTGACCTTTTAGCTCACCACCATGAGGAGAAAAATCCCCAACTTTGCAGCAGAAATAATTTTGGATCAAAGCAGAGATTCCAGACTCTAGATAATACAGTGGAGAAGTGTTAAGATGAAGTTTGCTTCCATGAAGCATTGTGCAATTGGAGTTGTACTTGGATTTTGAATATTAACTTCCTTTCGGAACCTTTGCCCCTGAAACACATTTCATTTGAAGGCTTATTATATAAATGAGCACTGAGAGAAGGTGCGGGGAGGACCTGTCTGATTCTGCAGAGTCAGCTGTAGATTCTGGAGATGTGGCGCTTTTTTGACAAATAACGTCATGCATTTGTTTGTTGCACTGGAACTTGTCCTTAGTCTCGAGGAAGGTCAGTAAATCACCTGCATTTACTTGCTTTCAGAGACAAGGTTTTCTCAAAATATGTTGAAGAACAAGAAGTATGTTACTCTTGTATCAAAAAAGATTTTTAAAAGCCTATAAACATAACAACAACAAAAAAAGTCTTAGAACAATGTATTAGTTTTAGCTCTCATTTAAATGGGATAATGCAATATGGTAACAGCTTGGATTCCATAAAAATTAGCAGGTAAATGTATTTGTATTCCAGACTCAAGCATATCATCATAAATTGTATTCTGTGGTATTTGAGGAGACACAGAAAGTGTTTCTGGTGTCTTTAAATAGAAATTCCATCACTTTCAGTGCAGTGGCTCAGAAAAATAGTTTGCTTGACTGGGTCTGATTGTGTCTGTCCACTCGTGTATGTCTGGTATTGCCAGTAATGCAGAAGTGTAGCTGCACAGACAGGAGCTCTAGAGGGTCTTTAGGATTCAGAAGTCAACTTTGAATTATTTGTACATGGAAAGTTAAAATATTTTTGTAAACGGGGAAAAAAAATCCTTAAAACCTTTTATTCATCTCCATGCCCATTTCCCCCACAGACAAGTTGTCTGCGTTGTGCAAGGCGTGGGTGCAGTGGGAGACACAGGGCATATAGACTCCCGTGGTACCCTTGATCTCCAGTGGTATGTCCACGGGTAAGAAGAAGGTGATGGGAATGGTTTTTGTTTTCCCTAGTCCCATGCACTATGCTTGAGGTAAAGGCAATAGCAGCTTCAAGCATTTGCTCTTGAGGCACGACTGTAGATTATGATACATGACAGCATCTAGTACTAGCTAAAACTAATAAAGCCAAAAGAACAAAAAAGCTACTTTCAGACTTCACCGCATTCCCAGTTGACTTTGCTTTGCCACATAGTTCTGTTGACTTTCTGCCTGAATAAGGCAAGAGAGATGAAGGCATAAAGGAAGGAAAAGATGGCTTCTTTTGTTGACACTGCTGCCTTACTGTACCTTAAACTGTGTGAAGTGCTGGCCTCACGCACGGCATACCCAGTTTGTAGCAAAACCTGCCACTTTGGGGATTACACATTTTAAAATATCTCATAGAAGTCAATATTAATCATTTATTTCTTTCCTTACTCTTAGCAAAACTTCATCTTTTGTGGTATCCCTTTCATTTGGTATCCCTTGTGTTATTATACGAAACCAAGTCTTGAGGAATACTGTTCCCTATGCATACTGGTGTCGCTGTTTGGGTTTTTTTTGCATAACCATGAAATATTAGTGAAAATAACAGCGGGAGATCTCTTGCTCACATTCTCTGCCTTCTCTGAATGTGTGTGATCCAGGTTCCTCTCCCGTTTCCTCGTTTCAGTGTCATGACTTCCGAGTTTCCTCTTTCCTTATCTTACTGAGGCTGTGCTAGGAAAAAAAATCATACTGAGGATGCTTGGAAAAACTTTACAGTTAGACCAATATACCAATTTATTTTCTTCCTTTTTGTCACTCTGTGCCAGTCTTTCTAACATTCATTCTATTTCTCTCCCTTTCCTGTTTTTCTCCATTCTCTTCCTTTTTATATCCTGTTTCTCTCACCACTTTTCTTTCTCTTTTTCCTAGCCCTGTTTTTCATCTCTTTACGTTTTTCTTGTACCTTTGTTAGCAGATTCTACTTTCATATTTCCTGTTCCTTTGAAACACTGTCCTCTTGCTGTGTTGACTTGTTTCATTATCTGTTGTACCTTTCAATGCCATCCTTGGTAGTAAATGTAGAGCTGTTTTCTCATCTTTCTTTTTTATTTGGCAGTGTTTTTCTCTTTGTTTCCATTTCCTCCTTTCTAGTGTGTTTTCATGCACTTTCTGATCTGTCAGTTCTCTTCAGTATCTTCCTGTAGGAACAGTGTGTGTGGAAGAGAGTGACAGTCCTGTTCCATGTCCATCCCCGCCCCCAGTTTCTTCCAGGAGTCTGGAGTATATCAATTCCTTGCTCGTTTCCTTTTAGGTCCTTATCTGCAGCAGTTCTGCCGTGCCTCCTTTTGTGTGCTTTTTGGCTCTTTTGCCTTGGACAAATGAGTAAAGGATGAGATGGACACTTGACGCGGGATTGAAATCTCAGAACACAATGGTGTTTGTATCTTAACGTTCACCCCAGAAGAAGCTTGGCAACCAGCCTTTAATGAACATATGTAGGATGTCTGTGCCTATCAGCGAGCAGTCAAATAACCAGGAGATCAATTCTGCTGATTCTGCAGTCTTCCACCTTTTTTCAAGATCCTCATAGCCTTATCCAGCCTTTTGCCATCTCTGCTGTCCCCTCAGTTCTTTGGCATTTCATCTGTTGGGCTCAGCCTCTTTGTTTAAGCTTTATATTATATGGTGGTGAGTCATTTAGTTTAGAAAACAAAACAAAACTTTTTGAAGCAGTCATTTCAGAATGTAATTTTTACAATGTGTTTCTTCTTAAAGTTGTTCATGGGGCATCGAGACAACTTTTATATTGACGTAAAATGAATTTTAAAAATAATTTGAACTTCCATTGAACAATTTTTTAGTTTAGTATTATTTTCTGATCAGTATTCATTTCAGTGAATTTTATTGTTTAACTGGTCCACTACCCTGCATGCAAGTCCTATAAATAGACATGGCAACTGTGTCCTGATTTATTTTTTTTTTTTCTCCCCTATGCCCGAGCTGTACTCTTGATACCATTAAAGTGTCTTTTTTGTCTGGTTTAACTTCTTGCCGAGACAGGGTATTGAATTATACAAATACTTCCTTTTTGTAGGGTGTTGCTTATTCATGTAAGCTATAGCAATTCAAAAGAAGTTATTTTAGTAATCCATAGGAATTCAAAGCTTGGTGGGAATCAACGTAATTTTTGTTAGGTTTTGAAAAGCTGATAAATTTCTCCCACCTTTTCAAAGGAGGGGGAGAGGGACATCTAAAATCCAAACCCTTACAGCTACGAAGATTCTGAAGTCGGAAAACTACTGCAGTGTTGCTCTCCTGAAAGTGCAGACAGCTCCAGAATGCTCAATTCTTACATGTCTTTTTTTCAAACAGCGGCAACCTGAGTTAGGCAAAACTGCTGGTGGATCTCAGCTGGCTGCAGTGAAGCCAGTAAGAGTAATATTGTGCACTTGGAGCCAGCACTGAAGGTTTTTGGTAGGGGAAATATGGCAGGATGCTTTGTGATTACTTCCCAACTTACACAGAAAGGAGGAGAGTTTGAGTGGCCTCTTATAAACTGTGTATATTTGTGTGTGTATAACGAGAACAATTCTAGTCCCTCACTAAGTTCTTCTATCTATAGTGGTAATTCTAAGGATAAGAATAAATCCCAAGCAGTTACCTGAAGAGGGATACTGAATCTTATAAGAAATGGTTGCTTGTCTAGAAGTTATGCTACATTTGCATATTGAGCGTATTTTGTTATGTTTATTTTTGGGCAAGAAATCTGATAACGGTATGATACAACATTTCCAGCAGCTCTCAAAATTGTTTCTTTATGGAAAATCCCCCCATTTTTATTAATACTTTTTTTCTACTTTTCTGGCACAGCAGTTTTTTGCTCCGGTGATGGAGAAGATCAATTAGATGATTTCCAGAGCAGGGCAATGTTACGATTTACAGCATAAGTGATGTGAGGCAAAAAGCTGTGGTTCTGCATGAATGAGTTCTGCAGCACCTGTCCTAAAACAGAATTTTCTAACTTCACTTGACTTGCTGCCCATAACTAGATACTTAAAAAACAAGACACCCCCCACTTCTTTCTTGAATTTCTACGTGATTGTGGACTGCACTGAAGTGTGTGTATGTGTGTTTTTCTGTAGCTATGTATATAAGCTCGCATACCTTTTCCAAGGTCTTTTGAACATTTATTTGAATTCTTTGAAGAGAGTCAGAATGAAAGGTCGTTTGAAGACCTGTGTTCCTTATTGTTGATAGTCTTTCTTGGGACATAAGAACAGTTTTGTTGGATAACTCACTGTTGTAAATACAAGCTATACGACTGAATGTGATGACCAAACTTCACTGTTGTATCCTTAAAACAGAATATGATAAAAATCCGTGTCACAAAATGTACAGGCAATGATCTGTTCCAGTAAGTAGTATACAGTGTTAATTTTATGGGATGTTTGGTCAACTTCTATCAGAAGAATGACCTTTATATTTGAATGCCCTTTTATGTGGCACACTATGTAGGGAAGTGAAAGCAAAAGAAATTTTCCAAAAATAAGAAAAATTGTATCTGGGAGTGCATGAGAGAAGAGAGAGGAAAATGTGCCTTTATGACTCTTTCAGAGGTCCAGAACTTCCTGTATGAATTCTGTGGTCACCTAATGCTTTCTGTAACAGAAATGGCCTCATGTTGTCCCAAAGCAGGGTCGTCTACCCCATGTGCAGAGGCCAATACACACACAGAGTAGAGGTATTATTTATTTACTGCATTTCTGCAGAGGTGGGTGCTGGGTGGTAATCCACAAAGCTAGCACCCCCGCCTAAAAGCTCTTAGGAATATTCATACGGTTCAAAACACAGAAGTACACACCCTTAATTATAGTTATTGGTTAGCACCTTATCTTAACAATTTCTATTGGTTAGTACAGTCTCTCGCTTTCATTTAAAGTTATAAGATCCTTTAGTTGATGTCCACATGCTCCAGCACCGTGGGAGGGTAGTCCAGCTCAGCCTCCAATGGAGTTGGTGGTCATGATCTCCCACTGCCACCTTTACCTTTCCCCCAGTTACTGCAAATTTTTGTTGGCTTTACGCCGTACCCAGCAGCTGTCTGGTTTTCAGCTGATTTCAGAGCTTTCTGTTGTGGAATGTTCCTTATTATCAGCCTTCTGTTCTTCTTCAAGGGTATATTCATTAGCAAGGCATTTATTGTTTATACCAAGTGTCTGGTTTCACAGGGCTTTGTGACTCTTTTACAGCTCTTTATTCTTACCTAGTGAGAGATTCTGCCTTCTAAAATATATTTTACTTTTTTAAAAGTACATTCTGCCTTCTTAAGGTACATCACTCAGTTCGTTGTGAAGACAGGTCAGTAAGCCCATGCCACCAGATAGGAGGTCCTTGGTGAGCGGCTAGTGGCAGTACTGACTAATCAAGAGTTCTTGTTGGCTGTGTGAGCTCCTCTTAGGTATCTTAAACTGACTTTTTTTTCTTATATTGCACTTCTTTAAAGTCCATTAAAACTTTACCAATAACAGCCCATCTTTTGCAATGAATGTAATAAGAAATAACTTCTTGCGTAAATTACCTGCCTTTTCTTTTAAAAATTATCTTTCCTGATTGAGTAGCTGCTTTTTTTTTGTTCCCATCCTTTATTAAAAGCTCCTTTGGTGGTAGTGGCTGCCTGGTTTGTTACTCGGAGCTCACACTTTTTTAGATTCACTGTGAGTCTTGCCTTTGAAGTTCCCAGGAAAACAACGGCAGCTCCAGACTGATCTTTTTACCTGGCTGTAGTGTCCTCCTGCACAATTCTGCCTTTTTCTTTATCGGAGATAGGTGACACATTCATCTGTCATTGGTGGCATTGGGTATCTTCACCAAACGTTTGTAAGATTCAAGCCATGTAGTTCTGTCTCTGTTGCCCCTTCACGTGCAATATTTCAGTGTGGTCGTCTTTGGACTTGCTGTAATACTTATTACTATGATCTAAATTGCATGACCTCTGGATTTCCTTTTGTCAAGTTCACTCTTTGTAACAAATCAGAACAAAAGCAAAACCCTCTATCTACAAAATTAGGTGGTTTCTGAAAAACTGCAATCTGGAAACACATTTGTGATTTGGTGCAGATTTTCTGATCTTGTTCGTGATGTACATTTGAAATCATATGAGGTGAACATTCATCATAATGATCAAGGTTATGTTGTCTTTAGCATAAGAAACATGTGTTCCTACTTTATACCTCTTTAATTTTTACATGACTTTTTGTTTTTGTAGATAAATTGACACAATGTGGAGCAACAAGTCGAATGAGGTGCCTCTACAAAATCCGAGGCATAACCAAAACAAGGATTCTACCAGAGGTATGGATTTTCTCTGTTTTATTGCCTTGTTTTGGAAGATGTTTTATTCTGAGTTGTTTGAAACTTTGGGGATTTTTTACAGAAAGCATTCTTCCGCCTCAATTTGGAAGCTGAGACCATGTGTTTCATGGCTTCCTTTTTGCAGAGAGAGCAGTTTCATACTCTGATCTGGAGAGTATTTGCTGATCTGCATTAGGAATCGCCAGCCTAAGATATGGTTGCCAAGATGGCACAGAGACAGAATTTTTTTTTGAGTGCTATAGAGGAGGAGCAGTGAAAGAACAGAAATTTGGAACTGTAGGCTCTTGAATGAAGTGAAGAAGAGCCTGAGAGGCAGTTGGTCCTGACTCTTGCTCAGTTCCAAAGTGATGAAGGGCTAAAGACACTTGAAGAGTAGCAGTACATTATCACTAAGGTGACTTGCAGAACTTCTGTCTCCTGCAACCGGAGAAAGCCTGTTAGCTTTTTACTGTCATGATTACTCTTTAATTTAGGAAGGGGGCGGGAGGAAGGGAAATTACAGTACATCCCTGAGAAGAGGAAAGCTCTAGTCTGTAGAACAGCTGAGTCGCATGCTATGTCTGTTGTTCAAGATCAGTCTTATGATCTCCATTATGACAAAACTGGACTCCAGAAGTTATTTTGAAAGTAGAGACAGATTATTATTTTTTTCTGTAAGAGGATATTATTGCTGACATGTTCAGTTTATTTTAAAATTATGTACCATGTGAAACTGAGGTGTTCTGTAGACATGAAGCACCATCTCTTGAAATCAAAGCAAAGTTGTTTCTATCCTACTTCCTTAACCCTCTTGCTTTGTGTTATCACATCTTACCTGAAATGAAATTGGCAGCTTTTTTATTATAAGCAAAAGATTTCATTATTTCTTTTAAACTCTCCAATACTACTACTCTCCATGGTTCTGACACACATTAGGGTTTTGGATATTGCATTATGCAAACCGTTAGATTAGAAGAGAACCATTTGAAACCAAAAGAAGGGGGGAACTGAGGAAGTAAATAGTTTTAAAGGAAAATACTGCTGCATTCTACTGAACTGGGTTGTGCATAGAGCACGTGCTGTCTGTTTAGGTTATAAGGCTGAAGTTGATTAGTGCCTCCTGCTTGTTCTTTGCAAACACTGCTTCTGTTTTGTTTATAGGGTGTAAATTCAAAAATCACATGTTCAAAGCTTGGTTTTTGAGTTGAGTGACCATGTATTCATGCTTAGTTTACGGAAGAAGAAAATGAAAGGGGGGGGTGGGGAAGAAGTAGTTAAACCATAATGCGATGCAAAAATGTAAGATATTTGTGTTGGGGTAGATAACCAGCTTTATTTTATCTTCTAAACATCTTCTATAATGTGTGGTAGATACGATTTCAAGTGTATTAATGCATTCAACCCAACTTAGTGAACTCATTAAATTTTACATTAAATATTTTATTGCTCTGTTAAGATGAGTCTTGACTAATAACAGCCTCTCGTAGAGGAGATTTACAGGCTAAAATTGAGTCATTAAAAGAACTTGATTAGTGAGCCCATGAAAATTGTTTTGAAGCAACATTTTATTTCATTGTTTTCCATGTACTAATGAGAAATTTTTTTCTTTGTTCTGCTCTGTAAGATCTAACTGCAGCATGGGCTACTTTTTCTCAGACTAAGGCTGCTGTAAGTACTGATGTTTTCTCTTTCTTTTTTTTTTTCTTACTCCTTTTCAAATCAGGCTACAAAAGCTTTAACCAAAGTAGTATTTTGCTCAGTGATTGTATGTTAAACAAGTTCAAAATAGGGCAAGCAGTTGGAGTACATGCATGTTGAACACTGGACCTTGGAAAAAGTTTTCCACACACAGTCCGTTACTGAGTCCAGCCTGGGACTTTCCCAGTGCCTGACAGTAACGTTATAATGGTCCTGGGAGCTTGATATGGGTTGTATATGTTGTATATATGTCATTGTTTTCTCACTAGTATTATCGTATTATTGGGTTTTTTTATTATTATTAATATTTCTCTCTCTCTTATTCTCTCTCTTCTCTGAAGGAAGAGAGGTTCAAGAGAGCATCTGTCATTTGTCTTAGCGGCCAAGAAATTTTTGCCCCAGCAAGCTTTGTCTTGAGAATAGTAATACCTGCTAAGTCTTAACTTAACCTTCCTATTTAAGAAAGTAATGACTTCTTATTTTTCTGAAAACTTGAAAAAATAAGTCTCCCCTGCTTGCCCAAACCAGTCAGAAACTGGGTTAACACCAGCGTATTTCATAATTTTCCATCTTCGAGCATTGCAATTGCTGTCTTTCTGTGGCAACCTAAGTGCTTAGATATCACACTAGTTTCTAAAACCTGGCTTCAGTGAAGTCAAACAGCTTGGGGTTTTTTTTGGAAATTGATCTCTTTCCCATAGTTTTGTCCCTCTCTTTTATAATAGCTGAGCATCAGTGTGGGGTTTTACATGTGGAATTTGTATCATGCTCCATTTTGAGTAGAGTATTAAGAATTTATTCCAACTGGCATTAATATTTCATTCAGGCCAAGCATTAAGACTCTGAATGGCATGTTATTATTAATTTTTTTCACAACAGCCTACTTATGGAAACAATACTATACACCAAAACCTAATTTAGATAATATTTTTAAACAAAACTTATCAGTCTGATGTAGTTGCTGGCCTTAAGGCTACACAGTTTTGCAACATCAGCTTTGTGAAGTTGGTTTTGCCTGCAGTTTTATTCTTTATGAAAATAAGGAAGAATTTGTCACATTGGGGGGAAAAACCTGTAGCTTAAAAATTGAAAACAATATTCTAATTTGCATTACCTTTAAATTCTAGCTACGTCATATAGAGAACAAATTGGAAATAGCTCCCACCAGCACAGCTGTATTCGATTCTGTCATGGATGCCAAGAAGCCCTCTGCTAGCTCGAGCAGGAAAATAAGCAGAAAGGGTATGTATTATTGAGAACATCGTGTGTAAGGCACGATAAAGCCACTGCATTCTGGGAAAATTTGATTTCTCTTTCCTGCCTCCAAGTTGTCTCCTGCTAACGATCTTTATTCGTGAAACTCTAATTGCCCAGGATAAACTAATGTTTCTTCCCTTAGCTTAGGAAGGAAAGTGTTCTATCATAGTCACTTGGTTAGAGGGAGTGACAGGACTTGCCCTGTGCTGTAAGTGAGCAGTGTTTATCCCATTCTGATACCACGTTTTTGTGGGGGTTTTGGATAACAATTGTATGTACCTGTGTTTACACTGGACTAGCTGTTTATTAATATTTGTCAGCTGTTACACCCTGATAGAATGCCAAATCTGATGCTTCCTTTATTTCGTTTAAGGAGTTCATTTGCTTGTAAAAAATAAGCCCTCGTTTTATAAACTTAACTGTTTAGAGCATTCTGGTAGCGTGCTGCTGGGGAAGAACAGACAGATCGACCTCTAGTGGCAACACAGTCAACTTTCACAGATTTGATTACTTATCATTAGTGTTTAAGCATTAGTATCTCTCTTTAAATACGATCATTGTTTCAAACACCTACCATGTTGCTCCTATTAGTTGAAACCAGCTTGTTAAAAAAGAGACAGAGTAGTTTAAATGCTGTTCTGGAGTGCTGCTCAAACCCAAGAAAAACTGTATTCTTAATTCTTCTGGCCCCAAGAGCTTTCTCTTTCTGGAGAGATAGGTACATAGAGGATTCTTTGGTTTCTGCTTCAGCTTCCCGGTCCTCCAGCCAAAATAAATCAAGCAAGGACAAGTCCTCACGCAGCCCTCTTCGAGCGACCACCCTTGAAAGCAATGTGAAAAAAAGCAATCGTGTGGAATTTCATGAACCATTGGCTTCATACAGGTTAGTGCTGGGACAGTTGACTATTAAAAAAATATGCTAAGATCAGAATTAAGCTAAATGTGATGTTTTTCACAACTCCTAAAAAAATGATTTGCTCACCCACCTCCATGAGCAGCATGTGATGTTGAACAAAAATGTCTTCCTTTTTTAAAAAAATTTACAAATTTATTTTTTGTCCAATGAGTATGAGTTTGAAGTCGATGTGTTGAATAGGTCATCGAGTTGATGTGGCTGTGGCCTTCGTGGCCTGACAGGTTTGATAGGTATTTAGTTCCAGTAACAAGGACCAAAAAGGTATTTCCTCATCCTTTTCTGACTTTGTTTCATTAGTTCTTCAGCACATGCAACCCAATGTATTACCGTAAGACAGCGTAGAGCAAGAACATCCAGTACTAAAGATGCATTCAGTTCTGTGTGTGTGAGAAATCCAAATAAAAACAATGGTATCAAAAAGAGAAAGTGGCAAAAAAACCTTGCAGGCCATAGAACATGGTGGGATGTGAGGAATGAAGGAATATACAGAAAGACTGCTTTTCCTAGCCTGCGTTAAGTAATATAGTGAATATAAGATGCCTCCAAAGCTTTCATAAAGAAAGAGAACCTGCAGCAGAAATAAACTAGTTATAAGTTGCTGAGGTATCAGAGCCTAGAAGACTTTTACTATAACTTCTCCAGTTCCTTGTGTTTTATAAGCAGTGTATGTTCTTTGCATAGGCATCCCTGGTGAATAGCTTGGTAATAGTTTTTTTTAAAATGTGACTCTAACACAGGCTTTGTTGTTTTTTTTTTCTAAACGTTCTCCCAGTGAAATTAAATTGCTGTTGACTGATTGGAGTGGGACAGTGGTGGGTTTTTTTTAGTACCACTACATCTCCATTAATAATTGTTATCCTGACAGCTAAATTTTGGTCATCTTTTCCACTTCTTGTTTCAGTCGTAAGGTTCTTCACCTTCCTTGTTGCATGGGAGACTGATTTGGATCAGTTGTGTAATCTTGGGTCAGTTTTGTTAATTAACAGCTTTGTTGTCTACCCTCTCTGAAATAACTTACTTGCATCGGTTATTTGTTTTAAAAACACATAGTAAATTTAATGGACTTTATTATATCCGATTATTTCTAATTGAAAGAATAGCTTTCTTACAGTAAGAAGACTGTGTGGTATTGGGAGATTAATGTGGGGATTAACATCAGAACTGCTACATTACTCCTTCACTGAGAACAGCGTGTAGTCAATGCTTAAAGTGTACGTAGGAAAGCAAAACCAGAATAATGGGTAGAACCATCTCTGTGTGTAAATATTTATATACGCTTTTGGTGAAATTCTGTGCAATTAAACCACTCAACTTTTATGTGTATTGGTAATGATTACTACACTATATAAGAGGAATGTGCTACTAGAGAGAGATAGATGGTTTCATAAGTACAATGTTATGACCTGTCTTAAATGAGTTCTTTAAACATACTTGCTGAGGAAGCAAGCGAGGTAGCTTAGGTGCTGGATTTTCACATCTTCAGCCCCTTGTCCGTAAAAGTAGTACATACATTTTTGTCCTAACAACATAGGTACCATGTCTATTCAAATATAGAGTCTGGTTTTTTGTGAAAAAGATGCTAAGAGGTCCTTAGTGTGTTGAATTTCTAAGCTCTCAGTAAATTTTACATTTGTTGCAATACAGCTAGTTCACTCTGAAGTTCTTGTCAGGGATTGCCTCTTTAATGCTGAAATACAGGGCAGGAGGTTTTGGTGCAATATATTTATTTTCTGAACTAATGAATGTGCTGCTGAGGAGCTGTGCATGTGTGCTTTGCTTTATTTTAGAGAACATATATTAATTATGCATCTTTTAAGTTTTACACTTGGTTTTTATTTAAAGCTTTTTTAAATTGAAGGGCAACATTACTGCTTGCTGATTTTCTACGTGCCCTAATTTCAGCTCTTCAACTTTATATATAGTCCTGTTCAGACAGAGAGTGCAAAAATTGAGATTTGGAACAGAAACTTTTCAGTTTTGTCCGACTTGCACTATTAAATATGTGGTGATCAAACTTTAAAAGAATTTGCCTTTAAAGTGGAGACAAGGTATAGGAAGTCATTCTTTTAGTTAATGAACATGCTGATTGCTGGGTTGGAAGGTCCTACGGTTGTGTTTCTGATGGTGGCTTTTTTTGTTTTTCCTTCTGTGACATCAGGGATACGTATAGTTCTCTGCCTTATCAAAGTTCTAGCCAACTTGAGGCCAAGCAACTGCTCTCTGGTTTGGACTTCAGCGAAGCAGAAGGCAAGACTGAAATAACAGGCCATATGATACATGACCAAGATGAACGGGATCTACACAGCAGAGATTTTGAAAGCCCGTGTTCTTCTGCTGCAGATGAGACTGTTGTTAGGTATTTGAATGACCGACCAGCAATTGATGCCCTGCAGAATAATGAGGCATTTCTTAAGGTTGCAATACCTCCAAGGTTGGAAGAGGAAAAAGCTAGTGGCTCCAGAGGAGATTCGAGCAGCACTAAAACTCCTCAGAGTAACACATCCCAGGACAGTGACCTGAAAGTGTCTTCCCCTTCTGCCACAAGTACTTCTGGTGCTCATAGGCTGGAAATCTTGAAACGGCGGCAGCATGATGCTAAGTTGGAGAAGCTGAAGGAGCGGATTCGAAAGCAGTGGGAGCGTTCTGAAGAACTAGGTGGCAGAGGGCAGCACTTGGGATATGCTGAGCAACCTGTCGTGATCACAAATGTGGAGAATGCGGTGACTCCCAAAGTCAGGAAAGTGACAGTTGCACCTTCTGCTCCATCATACAGAGGTACGGAAGTGCAGAATCGCTCTCCATTGGTTATACATGGTGAAGGAGTGGAGTTCGATTCATTGAGCAACATCTTAAAGCATGAACACAACTCATAGCTGTGTTTGGGCAATATGGGAGTGGATAGCATGGTTTGATAATAGATATGGGTAAGAAAGAAAAGAAACTCTTGCCAATTTACAGAAGGGTGGATTATTTTGAAATTCTTTCTGTCTCTTCTTACAAATTACTATAAAAAAAGAAGCTCACTGTATTAGTGTTTGGGTTTATTTCAATGTGGTTTTTTTATGGTCCCAGAGTTTAGTAACATTGTATTGATTGAGAAGGCCTTTTACATTTTTCATGATCTCTTCTTCGCCCAGTTGCATGTTTTTCGACTGTGAGCAAGTGGCAGACTGGTATCTTGCTTTCTTCTAATTTAGCATTAGAAATTCAAGTAGTTCCTTTCTTACTTGGCAGTTTCCCACCCTGCCCACCCTGAAAAAGCTTTATTTACACTTTATGCACGTACTTTAAACTCTTGAATTGTTTACTTTCAGGTTTCAATCCCACTGAAACGAAGATTCGCACTCCAGATGGAAAGATCTGGCGTGAGCAAGAATTTCACATTAGTCGGGAGCTGTATAGAGACATAGCACTCCAATTAACAGGTGAGGCACAAACTGAATTGATTAAACCAAACAATCTTCTTGAAGAGGCAGAGAAATATATTTTGTACAAGTCATGAAAACAAAACATCAAAGCAATTAGTGTTAAATATATTGTACTTCTCTCCACAGAAGGAGTAACTTGTTGAACACTAAAATTAATTAAAAAAATCATTCTACACATTCTCTCATTAAAATACTTTTAGTAGAAAGCCAATACTGAAAAGAATCAAATTAAGGCTTTGAAACAAGAAAAAAAAGTCTTCCTTTGAAAAATTTTTGTTTAATTTTGTAAGTTTCTATACATGTTTGCATGACTGAATGCACTTTCCTGTTTTAAAGGACAAAACCAAACCACTTCTAGTTTTGATGAAACCTATATTATCCCCTGAGAACAATTTAGATATTTCTGAATTCTGCTTCCTTCAATATGGGGTTAACAAATTGTCCGTCCTCAAGTTTCTGTAGGAATTGTTAGTGATTTAGTTGGAATGTATAGGTAGCTAATGGGGAGATGGGGGACATCTACTGTAGAAAGTCGCCAGGAATACTTATTTAAAATGAAGTAGGTAGCCTGCAGTAAAGGGGTAAGCCTTCAGCTATGTGTGGTGGTGAGATTATATGGAATTAGGTTGGTTTAGTATCTCTGAAGTTGTAAAACTTTATTGCTTTACATCAGAATTTTCCAAGTCTTAAAGTTCTTGGAGAAATCCGTGTCCCAGGGATTTGTACACATGGATATTTTCTTTTAGAGTTCTTACCTGCAGGAGGGGGAGAACAGGTAGACCACAAGAAGATTGAAGAAACCTTTTAAATAATCTAGGTTTTATTTCTTCTATAACTCTTTCACCTTCAATATTATAAGGCTTGAATATGATATGGGAAGGGAGACTGGGTAACTTTGCAGTGGTAAATTAACAGAACATTACCTTTTGGGGTTTATTCCACGTGAAGGTGTAGGAGGGAATGTTGAATGCTAGAAGCTCAGAAAACTGTTACTCATTCCTCTTTGCTTAATGGTCTTTTGAAAAACATTAAATATAGTTATTGCAAAATAGCAACACAGGAAAAGAGATCTTTTTTAGGTGATGAACTTAATGCTTAAAAGTGTGAGCAAAGATGATAAAAAAAATGCTGTATATTTGCTTGACAGTTACACTGCTAAAAGACCAAAACAGTAATACGTGCTTTATGTTTTCAAACGTATTGCATCAAGACACACTCTTTATTAATTTTTCACTCTGGAAAACTGTAGTACCATTGGCAGCTCCTTTCTCTGGGTGATGTAGGGTAGAATGCCCAAGTGTGCTTTTTGATTTGCTAGGCTGGTTACAGTGGAGTGCTGTAAGGTTGAATTGCTTTTGACTGACTGGGTTGGGGGATGGGGAAGAGATCAGATGCATAAAAAGGAAGGAAATGGAAAATAAAATCCCCTGAGAACCTCTAGTTGTGCAGCTTAAGAC
>JAOXNO010000004.1:2063169-2092337 GCA_028565335.1 Limnodromus scolopaceus
GGTACTGAGGAATTTTTCTGGAATCACTCATAAAAAAAGTTCAGAAAGAAGAGCCACTTCTTTTCAGTAAAAGTGTTTTTCAAATACTCTATTCAGCGTCGATCCATGACAGTAATGCTAAATTTCTAAAGACTTCTCATCTACGATAGCTTTTTTCAATTATTTTTTTTTAATTTTTATAAGCATAATATGATTCATGAGCTCTTTATAGAAATTGAAATTTTTGAAAAGTTTCATTGAAGAGGTCCACTTAAAAAGGTGATTAGGTCATGTGTTCAATGGACTTCTATCTACAAAAGGAAGGAGCTGTGTGTGTGTCCAGCCTGTCCTGATGCCCTGGGTAGAACAGCTGTTGTGGAACGTGTCTTCTTTCTGACCTGAAAAGATTATACTGAATAGCTGATTCCAAGTAATCAAATGCTGGTGCTGCACATAATACATACTGTAGAAGTATTTTTAGGTTGTTGGATTATCTATCCATGTGTTAATTCTGTATTAAAGTTACAGCATGTGGAGTTTTGTGTGTGTACAGTCAGTTTTATCAAAACTGTTCCATGCTCTCTAGTGGTGAAATAAGCTATAAAATCTCTACTATCTACAGAAGCATTGTTCTGTACTACAACATGAATTTTACGAGGACCATAGACCATGCAGAATGTTTATATCTTGGTTTAGTAGTTAGACTAAAGGATATTGTATGGACCTTGAGCTTCCAGTAATTCTGTCTTAAAGATAGTCAGGATTTGCTGTACTAGAAGAAAATTGCCATAATATGAATAGATTGAGTGGGAAGCAGTCTGCAGTTTCCTGGTATCGGGAACTGTTTGTGACTGAAAAGAAGTGAGGAGGCAATCTAGATTTCTGCAGATGCAGTCACTGGGGCCTTTGGTACTTGATGCATTGATTCTGTCTTCCTTGTGCTTGTTGTCAGCC
The DNA here is from genome assembly GCA_028565335.1 of Limnodromus scolopaceus. Taxonomy (NCBI): domain Eukaryota; kingdom Metazoa; phylum Chordata; class Aves; order Charadriiformes; family Scolopacidae; genus Limnodromus; species Limnodromus scolopaceus. The sequence continues at coordinate 2,064,103 of JAOXNO010000004.1, forward strand.
TCAAAGAGAACTGGAAAATTTGTAAGGGAAGGATATTGAGAAGGGAGAAAGACTCTTAAATTTCCATTCTCGCATTCTTTAATCCAACCTGTTATTTTGTCTCTGATATTTTTATGGGCATCATCAGAGAGCAGATTCAGCTGAAATTAAGGGCTGTTAAATTAGTATTGGCACCTAAATAATAAAGCTTCAGATCTGTTGGGGGGGGTTTAGGTTGTCTGATCACATTCTTTATAGAAGAGGAGCAAGCAAACAACGGTAATGGTAGCCTTAGCTACAGTTCATTTTCTGGGGGAATTAAGAATAGAGCATCTTCAAGGCAGGTAAAGTACTTCAACAAAATCTTTGAAAATGTCTAGTGTTACTGCTGAGACTGAGTACTGCTGAGAGCTTGTCTGTCCTTCTTGGGCAGTGCTTGTCTCTGCTTTGTACCTTAGGCAGCTGTGCCAATTGAGCCACATCCCAGCTTTTCTTTTTTTTCTTTATGCCAATGTGAAACCATGGTAAAATATGACACTAACTTTGGTAAGTGTTCCTAGCATCTCTAAAGCCTAAAATCTAATTGTCTTGTAAACGAGGGCTTAGGTGATTCAGAAAAATTCTGCATCACTGGGTGAATTCTGCGGTAAGTTTTGTGGGAAGTAGAGCGCACAGGTATCCTGTCTTTCATGCTCTGGCGTGGAGGCAACGAGTGAATGTGCTCTCATGCGTTAATGTGGAAGCAGCAGCCCATGTGTTTCAGGAGTGAAGTGACTACGTGTTCTTGTGGAACATTAATACTGTAAAATGTAGTACCTATAGTAGATACTATGGGTAGATAGAACCAACAATTATTCCTGTCAAACTGCCAACATCTCTTTTAAAATTGGAAATGAATTTTGTAAAGATCTGCTGTGGTGTTGCTGTGGCTTCTCTGTGTTCCAGTGCATAGTTAAACACCACTTGATTCAAAATTTTAAATCTATGAGAATTTTAAAATGCTGGACTGGGAGTAATCGATCTTGGTATTTAATCTGGGAGAGTCAGTGAATTTTGATGTTTCCTCTGAGTTCTGCTTTTTCCAAGTAAATGTTGAAGCAAGCTTGTTATTCTGTGTTCTTTCCTGTGGGATATCACTTAACAGCTTCTTTTTGTTTTTAGAGAATTCAACGGTGAAAGAAAAACCTAGTGAGAGAAACAAAGAGAAAAAAGCAACCAGACCAGTGCGGAAAGTGCAAAAACTGACACGGTTGTCAAGCTCAGAGTCCAAACAAGGTGACTAGCTCTACTGTAGAGGGAAGACTGTCACTTGTCCTTCAGATAAGAGTTTTGTCTCAAGAAATAAAGAAAAATTAAAGCATATTACTTTCAAAGTCTTCTCAGATGTGCAACAACGCTGTTGTAGTGTGTTTGTAGACTGTATGCTGCACTGGGGATGTGTATGTTTTTGTTCTTGGTTGGTTGGCTGTGTGTGCTTTTTTTGGGTTTATTTTAATTTTCTGCCTTTCCAATTGCTCTCTGTGCCTTATGGAAACTGCTGAAGAGTGTGTGTGTCTTTGGGGGGGCAACACAGACAAAAAGTAGCAGTAGCCCTGTCGTGGATCCTGCTTCTGTTTTGCTTGTGTTGAAGAGGGTTTAGTGCCTGACCTGCACCTCCATGAATAATGCTGAGAGGAGGAATGGAGATAATATTAAAATCAGTGCCAGTGGGACTTGGCAAGTTGCCCTCCTCTGCGAGGAGGGGCTGCAGTGAACGCTCTTCTCTTGTACAGTTTCTCAATGGGGAAGCAGAGAACAGGTTGTCTTTCTGGCTCTTCTCTGGCTGTTGTTCTTCTATGCCTTATGTCAAGTTGTTGCTGTCCTGCAACTTCAGTTCTGGCTTGACCCATTCGTATTTTTTCCAGTTAGTAAAAGAATATAAAAACACATTTCCTGGCAAGTCTTACAAATCTTGATATTTATGAAGGAAGGTTTCTTTCTTTTACTAAGATTTTATGATTTTATTTTTTTTTAAATTTACACTGTTGTATGACATTTCCACTGTCTATTAAATAAAATTAAAGTATTTAGAGAAGGTCGGGTGAGCCGGTTACTGTAGAGTAGTGCCTTATAATAGAAAATCAAATTAACTGCAGCGGCATTCTCTCAGTGCCTCTTAGTTTTGCAGTCACATTATTTTTTGTTATTGTAAGTAGCAAAAGAATTGGGAGGAATTCCATACCTGCTTCATGTTTGGCTTTAGTTTTCATACAAAGTAAGCATTTATGACTGCAGTCACACTACAGTTTGTTTTCCCCTTTAAATACATGCAGTGTTAATCTTGCACCTTTTAAGGTTTTATATTTCTCTTTACATAAAGTGACCCGTAATCAGTAAATGCTTTGAAGAAAGCCTATTAAGAAAAAAAACCTGCTTTTAAAAAATTGCTACAAAGGGGTTTTGAGAGTAAATATGCACTTCTGCATGCTGTAAATCATGAAGCTGCATGTAAATATTTTGTTGTGATAATGAATGGAAATACTTAAAAGTAAGTGATAAGCATGCATTTGCTCCTTTCTGTAAGGAACTCTACTAAACTAACTTATGGTTTTGTGACAGTTCCAAGTGAGGGAGGAGCACAGAGAGCGTTTAGCAATGGTTATTCTCCGTAATGGATTAAATGTGAGGAGAATGATGGCCTGAAATCCCTAGAAGATAAGAACCAGATCTAAGTGGTGTATCCACGATGGTCTGTCCTCCTCCAGTCATAGCAATAAGAAGCTGCTTAACATAGCCAAGGCTATAAATAGCCACAGCTCATATTCTGCTCCGTTAGCGTGTTTTAGTTCAAACAGCTGACTTGAAATGGAAGATGAGACTTTATGCTGCCTTTTTGAACACACACAGAAGTAATTGAGAACAGTGGGTTCAGCAAGAGTACCCCTTCAGCTGATAAGTCTGTTTCAAAGAGGCTTGTAGTGATGTGTTTCAAGTGACAGATTTATAAAATACTTACATAATTTATAATGCAAGCAAGGAGTACTGTTGGTAAATGAATGAATAGTGGGCCACAGGTCTGACTGAACAGCTTTCCTCCTTCTGGTTTAAAATAACAAAAAGAAAAGAAAGGTGGGACTGAGAACTGGGATTACCAAAACACTCTTGGTCTGCTGTTCTGGATTTCACTTGAAGTTTCTTTGGTGTCATGTCTTCAAAGTCCTGTTGGGCCCAGAATACAGGCCTTTTTTTTTGTTTGCTGTGTAGTGTTCGTGCTGCAGTGTCTGGGGTTGTTAAGGCAGTGCTGTCAGAGGTAGAAACTGAAACTGAATGGTTAGAAATCAACTGTAAATCAGGTACTCGGGTACTTTTCTAGCAATAAAATACTGCTAAATGGTCTGAATTTAGCTTTTTAATACTTTTTATATGATGCTTTTCTCCAAAGCTCTTTAAGGTCATTATTTCCAAAAAATGATTAATAATATTGGAAGTTAGTGAGATGAAAGGTGAGTTGAATAAACCCAACATTTAATCTAACGAATATTAGGTAAAGGTGCAGCTGTACCCAGTTTTTATCATTTAATCATATGTAGGATGATAAAATAATACTAATAACATTTTGATTGGACTTCTGTCACCTGCAAGGTAGTCTGTTCTTGAATTAAGGGGTGTGTCTTAACTATTTTCAGTTGTGGTACAGAAATCCCAGCCAGAGGACATTGAGTTAGTACCAGCACAGAAAAACTGCTGCTTGGTATTTTTTAGCCTCCTCAGAAGCTACCTGTCTCAACAACTAATGATCTGTACAAAATCTCTAAAGTTGTTTTTGTCTAGAATATCAGCTAATATTCTTTTGATATGAAGATGAATTTTTTTTTATCTCCCAGCTTCATTTTTGTTCTTCTTAAAACATTTTAGGTTTGTTTTCTGTGTTTAAGTGGAGGTGAACAGCTTCTTCTCAGACCTCTACAAATATTTCACGTCTCCCCCAGTAATGTTTGCTTGTATGTTTTAGACCTGTATAACCCTTTTTTTAAATGAGTTTTTATAGGGCTTTAATGTGCTTACAGTATATCTTGGATTTTTACATTGTGTTCTGTGTAGGCATGAAGCACTGATAGTTGTGTGATTCAGCTGTTGAGTGGTACATCACTGTTATGACTGTTTTGTGTAACTGCAGCCATATGACTTACGCAGAACTAAATGGTATAGAAATGATTAACGGTTGCAATATATGCTTCTTTTGGATACGTTGGAAAATCCATCCAGTGCTTGACTTTTATTTATTACTTATTGCGCAGGTGGAAGCTATGTAATAAGTGCATCCTCCTGGCGGGAGGGACAAAAGCTAGTAAAAAAGATACTGGGTCCAGCTCCCAGAATAGAACAGGACAGAAGAGCTGTATCTAGTGACAGAACAGGACGAGAGAGAGCTGCCAAGTTTGGTAAGTTGTACTTTTATCACTGGACTTTTTTCATTGTTCTTAATTTATTATATCACACTGCATGTCTGGAAAATAAAACAGACTTCTGAGGTAGAATGTAATCAGTTTCTTATTAAAACAACTCCTATTTTTAACCTGGGATTCAAGGGGCGATACTTTTGCTCAGATCCATGACTGGGATGCTTAACCTCTCTTCTTGAGTGGACTATGAACTTTTCTTGGTGTCATGGGAAGCCTGCCCTGCCCATGTGACTTGATAATCAGTAGGTGTATTTCCAGCACTCAGGAGCTCTGGAAAAGGTGGGAAGTAGGTTGCAACCAAAAATATTGCATCACCTGCAATCTGTCTTTGCCTCTTGAAGCCAGGGGGGAGAGGAATTGCTAGAAGTTGTTCACAGGCCACATGAATTTTCCAGATGTGCTGCATATAATATATGAGAGATGGCTGGTCATCCCTGTTTTACAATCCTTGTGGTTCTTCCAGATACTATGTAATGACATGCGTGTGCATCATAAAGCTTCATTGATTTCTCCACCAGCCCTTTTCAGAATTTATCCAGAATCTCAGACAGGGCAATTAAAGGATGATGGTAGCTGCTGTACTTCTAATGCCTGTGAGGTGGTGAGGCTGGGAAGAGTATAAAGGATGTGAGCTCAGTCTAAGCAAAGGCTGCTGTATTCAGACCATGACACTGAATGGAGCAAAAGCATGTTTACAGTGAGATCTGCACTCCTCCCTCATCCTCATTTTGCAGCTGTTTCAGTGATGACATGTGGTTCCTAAATTTGATTTTTACCTGAAATATTTGACAAGTCTTATTCTTTAGCAGGCTGTATTGGAAGGACGGGTTCAGATTCTAGGCTGGATGTTACCCGTAAAACCTCTTCAAGAAGTTCTGAAAGGTCAAGGAGTAAAGTGCGGTCTGAGAATAACTTGAAGAAACTGGAAGCTGCTCTTCCAGATGGTGACCAAGAAGATCATGGCTCTGTAAATAAGGACTTCCTGCCTGTGGAGATACGTGGAATTCTCGATGACTTGCAGTTGGATTCCATGAGTACAAAGCAAGAGAAGGATGTGGAAAAGCAGAATCAGAAATCTGTTTTGCCTGCTCAAAATGTCAGGAGCCACAGTCCAACCAAAAGGAAACCAGACAAGATAGCTGCTAGTGAAGAGCCTCAGGTGATCTCTAAGAAACGTCACTATGATACGGATGAGGTTCGTCAGTACATCATCAGGCAGCAAGAAGAGAGGAAGAAGAAGCAGAATGAAGAGAAGAAAGCACAAAAGGAGGCAACAGAACAGAAGAACAAAAGGCTCCAAGAGCTCTACAGAAAGCAGAAGGAGGCTTTTACTAAAGTGAAGAACGTGCCTCCTACTGAACCTTCAGCAGCCAAACGGTTACAGGAAACCTATTCTAAACTATTGCTGGAACGTACACTTTTAGAAGAGCCACCTCAGCTGCCTACAGTGCAGGAAGCACAGGTATAGCTGATTCACTAACTTAATGTGTTGCAGTTGTTTGCAGGAATAGGAGGTCATATGTTTAGGAAGGTCATGACTTGTCCTGGTCTGGCCAGCACTTAAGAGAAAGGATACAAATAAAACTGTAATTTTTGCTTAAACATAGTTGTTTTGATCCAGAGCCTCTTTGCTAGTGGCCACTTCTTGGCACAGCAAGGCCTACTAGAAAGCTGAATGGAAATATTTCTATTATAAATAGAAGCAGAATTATGGGTATTAGTTAACAGTAGCTATAAATGTGGGCTTTTAAGAAAACTGTAAATATCAATAAAACTATGAATGGAAGAGCTTTGTTTGATGTTGCTTTCAATCAGTGGACAAAATTCATCAGCAATGAGTTAAATAAGTTTGCTAATCAGAAGCTGAATATAAAAGAAGGTTAGTATATGATAAAAGACTAATATAATTTTGAGGTGTTTGGCTGAACTAGTTCAGTATGTGAGCAAAGCTTTTTTTCCCTGTACGTTCTGCTGAAGCAAAAATGTAAATGCCTTCTTTTTTTAAGTCTTTGTGTGGTAGGAAAGATGTGATACTACACTGAGACATGCAAGCCTTTTCATTTTTAATGAGACAAGAGCTTCTAAACTCCTGCAGACTTCTGAAAATGCATTTTTCTGATTGTTTCTAGCCCAGACCTGGTTATCAACCATCTGGGGAATCTGACAAAGAAAACAAGGTTCAAGAGCGTCCTCCTAGTGCATCTTCAAGTAGTGACATGTCGCTTTCAGAACCGCAGCAGCCGCTACTGAGGTGAGCCATTGTGGTCTTTTTGAGAGAGAGGTGAAAATAGACTGGACTCTTATGTTCATGTTGTAGTGAGAGAGTAATTGTCTTTATGGCAATTGTAAGAGAGGAATCTGATGCAGGAAAGCATATGACAATTTTGGCTATGGGTATTTAGTAAAGAGATAAAGCGAATGGTGGTTGCTGTTAATCTTTTGCTGACATCAAGGGGATGTGCATTTCGTATTGGGAGACAATATTTCCTCTGTCATTGCTATCGAGCAAGAGAAGCTGATCATATGAATACATCGGTTGATTTTTTCTTATTTGCTTTGTCCAATGTTTCTATTTATTGTCTTGGATTCAGGCCTTTAGTTACTGTCTCTGAAGTATCAAAACCTTCTGCTTCTCTTTGGAGCTAGCCTTTCCCTATTTCCTTTCATGCTGCTTTCCCCATTTTTAATTGTTCAGTGCATTATCAAAGTTTGTCTTACTGTAAGTCAAGGTGCCTAACCAAACAAATACCAGGAATTAAAAATCATTAAGTTTCTTACATATCCTTAAGATCCCTGTTGTGCAAGTGTGTCTTCATTTCTAATTACATAATTAATGTCTGCTTCTTAAATATATACTTGTTTCATTACCTGTACCGTAACTTGGTCAAATCCACGCTGACTTAGTAAATTCAGTAAGATCTGCTCTTTATGGAAGAGTTCAAGGAAGCACGAGGAATGCTATGGGTACAGAATAGTCTGATAAACCATGTGGTCGCAAATATTGTTAGTGTAACATTACAAGGAAAAATTTTAAGTACTAATAGTAGGGGAGAGATGATACTTAAAAAGCTGGATAAGTTATTTGGAGAGCCTCATAGTAAGCAGAGAAGCAGTTTTTTGTGAGGGACTTCCCAGATTTCCTAGTATTCAGAATACGTGCAAGTGATATTAGCGAAAAAAGGTCTCTACAGAGCTCCTGTTCTTGCAAATGGGAACTATCTGGAAATAAAAAAGATGTCTTAAAAAACTTCAAACATCCTTGTATTTCCAGTCCTCCTTTTCTCTAACTGTTCTTTATGCCTAGCTTAAGTGACAGCTCCAGTGAAACATGTGCTGATTTCACCTGGAGAGGAAGGCTGGGGCTAAGAAATTCCAAGGGAAAAAAAAAGATTAAAAAAAAGTGTTTCCTCCCTTCTGAAGTCAAGAAACTTTTGGAAAAGACTTACTGCTGATGATGAAAACACTCAGCTTGTTACAACTCTAAAACACAGTGCACCATAAAAGGCATTTCAAATTTGGAAGGTGCTATGTTGCTTTATATTTCTTTTTTTAAAATAACATTCTGTAACTGTTTACTGTCCCATTCCCTGCCTCTCTGACTCCACCAAAAAGTATTTCTTCCTGAAAAATAAATTTGTGGCAATGATACTTTCATGTAAAGTAACAGTACTTTTATAAGCCATCAACTTAAATGTTGACTTTTCATTTCAGGAGTGATTTGCTGGAGCCTCCATGGGTACAGCCAGACAGGTTGAGCCCAAGAATCCAGCTCTCTCACCCACAAGCTCTCATGGGCTCAAGTGGAGGCCCATGCTCCCAACACTGGAGCCTGGAGCAGATGGACCTTTTGTCAAAGGAGTGTGATGCAGTGTTGGCAGGCAGGAGGAGCCATCCTGCCCCCGTGGGATCACTGACCTTAATGCCTCAGCCATACCTGAATTCACCCACCGCACAGCAAAATCTCTCAGTAAAACCTACTGCTAGCCAATATAAGAGCAAATTAGATCGAATTGAAGCTTTGAAAGCTACAGCTGCTTCCCTTTCTAGCAGGATTGAAAGTGAAGCAAAAAAATTGGCTGGGGCTGGTATCAATTATGGTACCATGTGGAACTCAGAATTTATTCAAGAAAACCAGGATGATGGGCGGTGGGCAAAGGCTGTGAGTCCTCCCGTGAGAGAGGAAAATGAAGATGCTTTTTCAGCCAGAATCCAAAAAATGCTGGGTACCTGTGTGTCTCATACAGCCTTTGATGACAACCTTCCTGGGGTAGGCAACCTTAGTGAATTTAAAAAGCTCCCTGAGACCATCAGGCCTCACACTGCTGCAGTCAGCCTTGGAATGAGGTCCCCCGCTGCTAACAGGCATGAGGGGTTACTAGGACATTTATCTAAGAGACAGACTGACTCCCCAGGGCGTGAAAACCAGGCTTATGCTCCAAACAAAGCTGTAATTCCTCACGAGTCCAGCATTGAGTCGATCAGCGAAGGGCCTCTCCCGAGTGATGGAAGCCTCTCTGAAGAGGAAGGAGGCCACCACAAACAATTGCCACTGAAGATGCTGGAGACATTAAAAGAGAAGGATTTCTGCATTCGGGAGAGAAATGCTTTTGAGCCCATAAGGGAGTTTCAGAAAGAAGCTGAGAAGTATTTACCACTTTTCACTCAGACAAGTGGCGCACACAGCAAGGGGCCATGGGAGGAACTAGCGAAGGGAAGTCCTCACAGTGTCATCAACATTTTTGCGAAAAGTTATCAGCTTCATGGAAAAGGTAAAAACGGAAAAAATTCTCGAAGCTCTTGTGAATTACTCTTTCCCCATTTTATTCTTTTCCCTATTTTAAGAATAGTCTTACTATTCCTTACACTTTATATTTCACAGGTGATGGGTGTTCTTTTAGGTTTCTCAAGCATGAATATGTGTAAGGCTTTCTCATTTTGCTTTTGGATGATAAATGGTTTGCCCTGCCTTTTTTTTGGCTTCTTGTCTAAGGGAAAAAAGAAGGAAAAAATCCCCTATGCTTCTGAGCTGGAGAAGATTATTTTTGTATTGGATTGCTTTGTATTTCTAGATCAGTAACCAATTCATATGCTGGGTTACATGTATTAAGGACATCCATAGTTACAGAATTGTAAATATAAAGTTTACATTAATTGAATCTAAAATTGCATGCTCAGTCTAAGTGGCCCAGAGCGTGTTTGGAAATGGTTCCCTTCACCATGGAGAACAGACCCTCTGGATTGGAACATGTATCTTCCTACTATATATGCACTCCAGATCATCTGTAATAACACATCATTCCTCTTTCAGTTAAGCCAGAAAGATGAAATCCATGCTTTATGCAGCACTCTACTTCGTGACATAACCATGAGTGCTTACGTATATCCTGAGTTCTTGCTATACAAGAATAATACAGCTTTACTATGTTATTAGAAACATGTAACTTCAGTGGATGAATGATGTGGACTTTCCTTTTGCATCTCTGCTTAGATGAGTTATTTGACAATGTCTCAAAGCAGTGTGACAATTAAAACTCCAGTAACAGTATTTGAATTTGAGAAAGTAAGGTTTTGGTGTATGGGTAGGGAAAGTCTCTTGCTTAAACAAGCCCATTTCAAGTGTTAGTGCCTTAGGACATGCTTTACAAGTGTCTCCTGCAGGATGCTTCATTTCATTTTCATTTTTTGTAGCAAATTTATTCTACGTTTTATGAATATTGTTTCTCTTGCCTTGAGTTCCTCGTTTTGAGGGGGAATGTTTTCTTAGAAGCTGGTTTTTATCTTGTGGGTTTTCTTGATTCTTTTTTCCTTCATTTAATTTCCCTTAAAGACAATTGCTTTTAAATATTCTGCAGATAGCTCTAGTCTCAAGCACTGTGCTCTTCAAGAATGTTTTAACTGGAGTGTGTTAATGAAGTAGAGTATTCAATAATTAACAAAAAGACTGCTTGTTATATTGTGTTGTATTAAAACTGCTGTGGGATGACTGTACTGTTGTTTTCCTGATGCTTTTGTGTTTGGAAGGAAGTTTTTGTAACTTGTGGTTGGGAGCATCTTAATTCCTGTAGCTTTGTTACCTGCTTGATGCGCATTTGCATTTGGTTATCACTTACGTCTCTTCTCTTCTTTGTCCACACTTTAGTGTTTGATGAAAGGTCGAGTGGAGGGTCTACTCTTCTGCGCCCTTTGCTCCCTGCCATGAGCCCTCCAGAAAGCCTGGTTTCTTACGAAGATGATTTTGTCTCATCACAGGGAAGTGGCACTTTAACAGACAAAAAAATTGCACGTGACCTCAGGTAACTGTGTGTTAGACTTCTCGTAAAAATCAAAATGCAGAATTCAATAGAAAATAGTTAATGTAAAATTTGTTTCATAACATGCTGGGTATCTTTTCTTTTATGCTGTATTGTAATACTAGTCAAAGTGATGAGGTGTTTCCTTAGGACCTTGCAGTTAATATAGCAACCAATATGGTTAAGACATAAAGATTAGAGTCTCGTGTCCCTGTTCTCTGTCCAATTTTTGTTCTTCTTTAGTCTGGCAGGTAGCTTTAGGCAAGGTTCTTAGCCTTTGTAGTCAGGTGAAAATTAGTTCTCCAACTTATGTGGCTGTTATAATGCACAATTGGTTAGTCTTTATAATTTAGAAAAAAAAGAAAATATATTTGAAAGTGCTAAAATACCTTCGATACTTTACTGAAAGCAATTATAGGCTTTTTACAAAATTTTGAAGATTCAGTAATGCTTAGTAATGATACATAAATTGTCTGTAGGAAATTTTAAAACCTTTTGTTCAGACTGAAATTTGAAGACTGTAAATCCCAGACTCTTCATGTTACTACTGAATTCATGTGGTTTCCTGAATTTCCTAAGACCCTTTTTTATAATGAGATATATTTACATCTTTTGGGCACCTTGGGGAAGGCCACAAGTACCGTGTTTATATTACTTTACCTCAGAAGAAAGGAGAATAAAAGCACTTTGCACACTGAAAACGTTGGCTGCAAAAAATGCCTTCTTGGTGATTAACCTTCTTGATAGGTCTTTTGTTGGTATTACTTACAAATCTTTTGTAATCCTTTCTTGAAAATCACTCATATTTCTGTTAATTTATTGATAATATCTGTATGTATGCCCAGAGATTGTCTAAAATGCAGCCATATTTGGAGTCATTCTTATGTTGTTCAAACCTGTAGTCAAATACCTCTTAAGAGTTAGCATTGGAAAGTTGGTTGTTACCGATCTTTTACTGTTTCTTATTATCAGAAGTATGTTTCAATATGTTCTATATCATGTCAAACTTCCTACTGTTTTAGCTGTCATAGTTTTTAATCTGATAATCAATGCTTTTCAAGATGGGCTAATTAGTGCAGGTTTAGCCATCTGTCTCTAATTTAAAGCATGGTGTATTTCTTGTGCATGGTGTAATGCAGGAGTTGGAAGTCCTTAATTAATCACTGTCAACATGCTCCATTTTAGTGTTGCTGGCAGCAGTAATTCAAGCATTCAGGAAGAAGTTCCAAGCAGGAAGTCTCCCCATGAACCTCGATCTGTAGAGCTTGCTTCTCAGCATTCATCTGGACCACGTTCTGCAGCATCCTCTCGCTCATCTGCTTCCTCTAAAAAGAGGGGGAAAAAGGAACGTAAGTACCATACTCAACTGCAGGGTATTTGTTTGGAAGGAGTTTTTAGGGTTTTCTTGTTAAGAAAATTGCAGTATTCCTACATATCTTGAAACTGTAATCTAATACTGATAGGATTTATGTATTCCTCCCGTGATTCCTTCCTAAATTCTTTTTGACTCTGATTATTTTTGACCTTAAAATGCAGTCATCTGAAACTAAATAGGTAAAAGGTTATTAAAATCATAGAATCATAGAATCATTCAGATTGGAAAAGACCCTCGGGATCATTAAGTCCAACCATCAACCCTACTCTACAAAGTTCTCCCCTACACCATATCACCCAACACCACATCTAAACGACTCTTAAACGTGTCCAGGGATGGTGACTCAACCATTTCCCTGGGCGGCCTATTCCAGTGTCTGACCATTCTTTCTGTGAAAAATTCTTTCCTGATGTTCAGTCTAAACCTACCCTGTTGGAGCTTGAAGCCATTCCCTCTCGTTCTGTCACTAATTACCTGCGAGAAGAGACCAGCACCAACCTCTCTACAGTGTCCTTCCAAGTAGTTGTAGAGAGTGATGAGGTCTCCCCTCAGCCTCCTCTTCCTCAAACTAAACAGTCCCAGCATTGACAGTATTGAAAATGTTTCCTTTCGTAAACCAGCCTTCTAACAAATTAGTTGATTTTAATAGTGCGTGGGAACTGTCCTCAGATTCTGTACAGAGGAAACTCTAATAGGCTGCTGAGAAATCTGAGTAATGCCACGTTTATGAAGGCAACAATAAGTTTGCTTGTATATGCTTTATCTTTGGATCACAGGCAATTTTCATAATGTACAAATTAATGAATGCACTTCTTCCTACCGTAACTTGTACATTACAAAAACATGAAGAAGCTTGATATTTGGTATGCTCTCACTATGTAAGCAATGGATGACATAAGGAAAAACTATTTTTAAAGTCAATAAAAAGATGAGAAAAATAAAATTGAGCATGCCAAATTATCTCTCATTTTTTTCAAAATTCTCTAGTTTACCCAAAGAAAGCTAGGCTTTGTTCTAATTGTCAATATTGAAGAGTCAAATGCTTGTTTTCTTTATTTAAACTGATAGTGTCCTGAAATGAAAGCTGAGTTGACAGTTTTGTTGACAGTGGACACAATATACAGAAGAGAACTTAAACTTCTTGTAGAAAGCTGCCGAATTTATGTTTGTTGCATGTTGAATTCATAGACTTCAAACTCAAAGGCATCTGTAAGTGTGGAAGAAGGTTCTCAATTATTTGTTTTGGGACTCCTGGTGGCTAAGATATTCGTACTTAGAATACCAAACGTAAACTTTCCACAATGTTGTTGCTTCTTAGGGTTGGACTCTTACAATGGAAGTTCTCACCACTTTCCTGTTGAAGAAGATAAAATGCTATCTGAATTAGAATGGGGATCCCCACAGACAAAGAAGTCCTTATCAAGTAGCAGAATTTCTAATAAAGATCACGAGCAGAACCCGGATACAGACAGCACATTAGAAAACTTGTCTGGACACTCCCTAATGAGGTAACATGAACCTTGTAAGACTGTATGCAAGTATAACTAAGATTAGTAGTGCTATCAAAAATGGCTATGTCTTTGGATATGCAAAAGGAAAATAGCAGAAATGATCAAATATTACTAAGATGGGCATGCAGAAAACATTTCTTCCCCTGTATTTTAAATATGAAAGGCCAAAGTAGATGTCTGTATTGAGATTGAGACTCAGGCAGTGACTCATCACACTCAGTTGCATCCATATGCTGATAGTAACCTTTTTAAAAGGCTTTTTAAAAATACTGTTCATCATGTTCTGATATCAAAATATTGCCCAAATTTCCTGTGCGTAAAACAAGGTTCTTCACTCAGACTCTTAAACATTTTTTGACACATGCAGATGATTGCATCCTGCAATGCCAGCTTCCTAACAGGAGGCATTGAAACTCCTTGTCTGGCCATGTAGAACATGTAGATACTATGTTGGTCTTCAGTTTTGTGTATGTGTGTGCTAACTAGGTTTAATACTTGGGGCAAAATAGGGTGTTCTAGAAACTTCACCCTGGACTGAGATATAGGTACAAAACACATGAGGCCATTCCTAAAGGCAGATTGAACCTGTGCAAACCATAAAAGACTGTGCCTTTTGTGTGGTTCTGTTTGGTGTATATAAATGGAAGAACTAAGTTATTGCTTTATTGTCTTCTTAAGTGGCTGGACTTAAGAGAATATTGACTCCTTTCCTTTTTTGTTTCACTGTCAGTTTCTCAGACAAGGGAAGATCCCAGAAGACACCAGCTTCTTCCCCATCTGGTTCCCAAAAAATGCTGCAGTTTGATTCTACAGGTAATACAGCAGAAAGAGTCAAGTCACCTGCTGGCTCTTCTGGAAGTACAGTGTCAGGGCTGAAGCCAAACGTAGCCTTCCCTGACCTGAGCCTGGGAACTGGCAGGTCCGTAGCAGGAGCAGCCTCAGCAAGCGGTGAGTTGTTTTGTTAAAACCATACAAATCACAAAGCAGCTACATTTTTTTTTTCTTTATTTTTTGATGTGGGACACTAAATTCTGTGGAGGTTGACTGGTAAGTCTTACCCTGCAGGATGTATGCGCTTCTCCCCTGCTGGTCTTCAGCATCGTTTATCAGCAGAATTGAACTACCTTAATGCTATTGAGGAGTCTGTGCGCCAGCTTTCAGATGTAGAGCGAGTACGAGGCATATCACTTGCCCAGCAGGAGAGCGTTTCTTTGGCTCAGATTCTAAAGGTAATGGAAAAATGCTTCCTTGTCTTAACCTTCTTTTTTTTTTTTAATAATTTGCAGGAAGATTAATCAAATTAGGGCGAGTTATGCTTTTGTTAGCAATGCAGAGAAATTGTAATGGACATAATGGAGCATCTCTGATAATGTCTGTTTTTTAGGATTACTGTCTGTTACCTTTCTAATTTTAAGTTGACAACAAGAAACTGGTGACTCTAGAATATGTGTAATTAATATACCATTAGCTGGAGTTGCTGCTTTGGTTGTGTACTTCAGTAAAATAGAAACTTGATTATTTACTGGGTTTGATGTTGAGTCCCAGTGCCATGCAGTGTAGTTGTTCAGGCTGAATCATTTGCCTTATTCCACAAAAAGGGTATTTTTGGTTGAAATTTCCTTATGGTGACAAAATTACTTGTTCTAGTCTGTTGAATTAATTGGTCTCCTAAATCCTCTTTTAACCCTGTGGTGAAAGAGTATAGGGAGTGTGCATTGTCTACTATGTACATAAAATAGGAGAGGGTCAGTCGGTAGGCTGAAAATTTTACTTCAGCAGAAGAGGTACTACTAGTAGAGTAGATCTAGATTTTTCAGAGGTAGTTGCAGCCAGTGGCTGAGGCAAAAAAGGTCTTTACATTTAACTTGCATGATTAGAACTTGTTTTCCTGATCTGTAGGCACAGCAGCAGCGCCATGAACGGGATTTGGCTCTTTTGAAAATCAAGGCCGAACAAGAAGCTTTAGAAAGTCAGAGGCAACTGGAGGAGGCAAGGCAGAAGGCAGCTCAGGTAATGCTGCCCTTCAAAAAATGTGGAGTGTTTAAGAGGCAAAATGCTGTAAGTAAATCGTGCCTATGAGTATTCTTAATTTGAAGCTGTGGAAATGGTGACGGGGTTTAATATAGCTGAAAAAAGCTCTTAGGTGCCAATTTCAAAATTTTTCCCCCAGATTTTTAGAAATAAAACTGTAGTTATTATAGCCAGAAATTTTTGAAGAGTTGGACTGGCTATGTTTTCTGCACAGGTTCATGCAGAGTCACTGCAGCATCTGGTCCACTCACGGCAGGAGGCTGCACAAGAGACCTCATGCAAGGCTGCAGCCAAACAGGCGGAAACTGCGCTTCTCGCTACAGATGCAGCTCAGCAGATCCGGGAGGTGAGGTCCCAAATGAAAGGAGAAAGCTGATCTAATTTCAGTATTATTTTGAATACTTTTTTGCCTCTAGGTTTTTCTCTATTCAGTGTCATTCTCAGTGCAACTTCTTGCTTCCATAATGTGACAAATGATAGGACTTTAAAGGAGCTTTTCTGACATCCTAACTTAGAAGTCAGTCAGCAGCCTTAAATACCTCTTTGCCTTTCTTATGATCTTCCAGTTAATGAATTGTTAAGAAGTTTGTTCTTCCAGGAGAGACTGATGATAGTGAATACATCATCTTTAATTTGAAAGAGTTGTACTCCATCAGGGATCGGTCCTGTATATGTTTCATATGCAAATTAAATTAGAGCAGCAGGGAAATTGCAATATTGCTTACTTTTGAAGGTAGGAAGCCAACAAATAAAAAAAAAAAAGAGTGGGGAGGATCTTCAGCAGAGCTTTTAACTTGGTTCAGAGTTTGAAGTTTTCTTTTTTTGAGTCTCTTTTCATTCTTCTTGTGGCATATTTATCAGTTTTATTGATCAGTTTATTAGTTTTTCTACTTCTTGTTTCTAACATGTAGCAGCTGTTTCACATATAGGTAAGAAACATGGTAACCAAAAAGTGCTTTTGCTTCTTCATAGTTTAGCAATCACAATAACTGTGGATTAGGGTTATGGGATGGAGTGCAGAAGGCTGATGGATATGAACATTATTGTTTCTTCACAGCTTATGCACATGCTTGTGCTTACCAAGGCTGTTTTTATGATATGGGACTGATGTACTTGTTCTGAACTTTGCCAAATATATGAAGTTTAAAATAAATTTTTAGTAGAGAAGCATGGGTTACATGAAAGGAGCAGAAAAGGTCAGGCATCTGAGATACACGCAGTGGCTGTCGCTATCAGGTAGTCAAGTCTTGGATTAAGGCAAAGAAACATTTATTTTCTTTATAGCGCTGAAGTGGGTAGAAACCAATTAAGAAACAGGGTAGAAAAAAAAGAGACAGCTTTTATTTGGTGTAAGTTTTTCGTCTCTTGTCATGCTTTAAGTTTGAAATTCAAGAGTAAGAGGTGCCAGTGGAGAGGTTGATGGGGATGACCTGGTCAGTGATGATGGACTAGCGGAGTAGCTTTTCCATCCTGATATTCAGTTGAATAACCATTTATTTTAACAGCAATGGAAATGCTGATCACCAATGTGCTGGGGTATTTCTGGATGTACACTGTAATTTCTTATGTATAAAGGAATGGAGTTAATTTTCTGCATTACATTAATTAAATTACAATTAATTTATACATTAATCGAAGAATTAATGGAGAAACTCAGTATGTGCATTGAAAGTTATTGAAATGCAGCTTATTCCTACCTTTGAAACTTATCAGAGTTCCCTGCTCTGCAAGAAGCAGAGCTTTGAACAAGAAGAAAAATATTAAATTCTAAAGCTTCTAAAAATCAGTGTCCTCTGCTGTGATTCCTGAAGAACTTCTTATTTCGAGTCAGGTGCACAGCAACCGCCATCCATTAAAAAGGAGAAATTTATGGCTATTTGTTGGTTTAATACTGCCAAGTTTAGACCTGGCCGTTTGCATGATATTGGAACTTAAACCTGTTGCCTCCTTTACAATGGAAATAATATTTCTTGCTCTTTGAACAACATGCTCTTCCAAACGAAAGAGAAAACATTGTTTCTGGTGGTTTTTTGTTGGTTTTTTTTTTAATTGTGGTGGTAAGCCTGGAATGTCTTATTATGTGAGGATCGTTCTATTGATCAGAATTTGGTTAAGTTGATTAGAATGATACAATAAGTAGTATCTTGCATGTCTGTAGTTTCGTTATCAATAATTCCACTCTGAATAAATTAAGGAGTATGTATTTACAGAGCAGTATGCACCTCCTACAACCTAAAATGACACGTATGTAATTACAAACCATCTCAAAACAGCATCTTACATGTTTGTTAAATAAATCAGTAAATTGCCTGCGAGGATAACTATTTTCTCTTTCAAAAAACATTTTGAAGCTGATAAGCACATTGTATTCCTTTGTTTTTTATTGTATCCAGATGACAGAGTTAGCACGAGCACAGATCTCGGATACTGTCAGCGCTCCAGCTGCTCCAGTCACCACCTTGTTTGACCACCAGCGGCAGCATCATTCAGAGTTCATGAAACAACTGAGAGCCCGAACTGATACAAACAGGTTTTGCCTAATATTTCACATCTTAGGAAGGGGGAAGTTTTGCTTCACCTATTCTTGAAGAAAATTTTAAGATGTCATAATGAGTGAGCATTCAAGAAGAAGAATTTAGATTCCATCTTTGTGCCCTTAATAGTGTACACCAAAGGTGACACTAACTGGTTCTGTGAGATTCTGCATGTAGCAAAAGATGCTCTCAATGTCTTGTGGGATGATATAACTAGTCTGAGCTTTAAGTGATCTTTTCAGAAATTTTAGCTCTTAATTCTGGTAAACTGATGAAAGCTTGTGCAAACTGTATTACTCTTTGGTTTAAGACAATGTAGATTTACCCCAAACACTTCCCTTTCTCAGGAAATGTGAGCCATCTGGTGCTGTATCACACGATAAAGAGGAGAGAGGTGACTCAAAACACACATACTCACCGATGTTTGATAGTTATTCAGAGTCCTCAAGATCAAAGGTTCATGATCAGAGGTAAGAAGAGATTAGATTACACAGGGATTTTTTTTTTTGTTATAAATAAGAACTAAAGTACAACAGAATATAAAGATAATTCCTTCGATATATATTTTTTAAAAAGAGGGAAAGTCAGTATTAAACCTTCAACAGGTAAACCTGTCTTACTTTCATGAGCTTGAAGGTCATGCCTACCAAGATTTGCTTTGTCTTTAGTTAAAAATCCTAGTACATTGTGGTCCACAGTGTAATAGTGTGTTGTGTGTTAGTATCTTCAGTTTTGAATTTGCTGTATTTGTTCTAATTGAACATTTTTCTCTTTCCTAACTTAAGAATAATTGAGTTCCACATCTGCTTTCTCATTAGCAAGAGTCTAGCAAGCAGGTGAAGGGAAATGGTTATTCCCCTCTGTTTAGCTCTTGTGAGACTGTATCTGGAATACAGTGTCCAGTTTTGGGCTCCTTGGTAGAGAGAAGACATGAACATACTGATGCAAGTCTAGTGGTGTAAAAGAGAGACTGAAGGAACTGAGCTAACTTAACCTAGAAAAGAGAAGGCTGAGAGACCAGAGATCTAGCTGCCGTATCCTAAAGGTGGGTTGTTACGGAACTTGAGGCTAGACACTTCTTGGAGGGGCACAGTGAGATGACAAAAGGCAATGGTGATGTTCCAGAAAGGGGAAAATCATTGGAAGGAAAAAAAGCTCCCTGTGAGAGTGGTTAAACAGTGGAATAGAGGGGGAGGGAGGTTGTGGGATCCTCTTGTCCTTGCAGGTGTTCAGAACTTGGATGTGGCCTTCACTTTGATTGGATGAAATACCTGCAGAAGTTGTTGAACTGAGATTATTCTGATTTCTGTGCTGTGTCCTACTTGCGTGTTTCTATTGCATCACCTTTGTAACCTAAAAATCACTTTAAGTCTGTCTTTATCTGAGGTTTTTTCTTTGTCCTAAATATTTCTGTTTTGTCCCTTTCTCATTTTGCTCTGTGTCATTTTGAAATGGGCAAGAGCATAGACTGGAGCATACATTTTGAAAACACAGTGCAGGGACTTGTAGAACTGCCTATTCTGTAATGTGTGTTACTTCCTATTCTGTTCTCTGTGTGTCTGGCCGTTTTGTTTGGGTTTTTGTTTTCACTGCTGCCTTGCACTGGCTTGAGATTTTATATGAGGTGCCTGGAACTCTGCTTGCCTGATACTTTGACTCATTTCTGGTGTTACTTTTCAGTATCTTGCCTGTGTTTAATACTGGATTTTAGCTTTTTGTTTCCTCTTCACTTACCTTATCTAGTTAGGTCCCATGAAGTTTCTCACAGCCCTTGTCTGATCTAGGCCAACAGAAATGCTTTTGTCATCTGTAGTTCTTCTGATTTAAAACAGTATTGCTATCTTGCTCATATCCTTTTAAACACTGTAAGGAGAGATGTTTGCAATGGTTTATCATCAGTACCCATTACCAGGTAGAGGGTGTGCATACCTACAAACAATTTGCGTTCTAAGGAAGAATAAAAATAGCAAGTTCTGCTGTCATTCAGCAGCTTGATGAAGCTTGGGATTTTAAGGTAGCCAAGCTGCGTTTTAAAAACAAAACAAAGCCTCTGCATGTCAATTATTGCTGGGATGTTAATCATGGTATGTACAGTAGTAATGTAATATAAATATTTTGAAATGTGCAAAATAATTTTTAAAAAAAATTATCTCTTGATAACACAGTAGTACCAGCAGCCGCCAAGAGAGTCCTTCAGTTCCATCTTCTAAGGAGAATGAGAAAAAGCTTTCCCGTCGTGAGAAGATAACTAGCAGTATTGAAGAGCAGGCTCATACTGGTGTTGATGACTCCTTGCCGAGTGATAGTGTTTTATCACTGCCAGATGAAAAAGGTTAGTTGTATTGTTCGTATGTGATGAATCTGAAGGTGGTGAGGAGGGAGGGAGGTGCCGTTTCAGAATTAGTTTCGGAAATAAATGAGGGAGTGTGTGTGAAGAAAGCCGAGCCCCAGGTGAATTGGTAGCTTCTGAAGAGGTAACAGAGGATGGCACAGTGAGATAGGAACCTTTGAAATTCTGCACATCAGAGTGATGGAGTCTGTGGGCCATTCTAATTTCTGCTGTGCTAGCTGTAGCCAAATGTTCACTTGCTGAATATGCAGGCTGAATGTCAAATACTTTTGCAGCCCCAGAAATGTGTACAGAAGTTAAGTCTTTTGAAGTTAGACAACGTTATTTCATGATGTCTTCTACGTCAAGGTCACTCTTTTCTAAATACCCATTTTTCTGCATTAGTTATCTCCCTTTCTTTCCTGCCCCACCCCGATTTTACTGAGATGAGGCAGAGTAAAACAGAGCTGATACATACCTGAGCGTAAAACCACTTCCCTGATTTCTCCCTCAGATTCTGCTTCTGTTGCAACAGAGTATTCCCTGAAATTTGATGAGTCCATGACAGAGGATGAGATTGAGGAAAAGTCTTTTCGGTCTTTGCTGCCCTCTGAGAGTCATCGCAGAAATAATTTGGAGAAGAAACGGGGTAATCGCGATGATTCTGATGAGGAAGTCTCCCCAGAAAAAACAGCTCTGTCATCTATCAAGGTAGGTCAAGCAGCCATGGTTAAGGTAAATTAACTGAACTGAAATGGTTTAGCTCAAGAGCTTTAAGTGAGCTGTTCTTAGTTGTGTTTGCAAACTTTAGGCTTCTTTTCTTCGCTGTGGTTCTTTGAGCATCTCAAAACATTGAGTTGTATGAATCATGCTGTATGTCACTGTTGTACAAATGTGATGACTTGACTTACGGAACAGTCTATCCAGGCTTCTACCTGTTCTTTTGTGGCTTTGGAGAAGAGGAGTGACTTTCTGAGGTAGGTTATAAAAGCCCAATGGATTAAGTCTTCCTACTATGCCTACACACAGCTAGGAAGGTACATGAAGATACTTCACCTCTTTGGCCCAAGAGGGGACGTTCCAAAACTGTCATGCAGCCCAAGGCAGAAAAAGCTGGTCTGCAAAAAACTCAGAGGAAAAACAGCTTTCCTTCTTGTTTTTGTGTGTGTGTATATACACACACACACTTCGTAATTGGAAAAATTCTTGGAATTTCTGTATTATCAAATCATGCCAAATTTGTCTTGCCTTTTAGGAGCTAAGCATGCCATTCTCAGGGGGGCAGGATAGTTTCTCTAAATTTACCATGGAGATGGTAAGACAGTACATGAAAGAGGAGGAAATGCGAGCAGCTCATCAGTCCTCACTGCTTCGGCTCCGGGAGAAGGCTCTGAAAGAGAAGACCAAGGCTGAGTTGGCTTGGCTGGAACACCAAAAGAAGTAAGGCAGCTCTAAATATACACTGTTGCTGACTGATCGTTTTCTTGTACTTCTACTTGAAATTTTTTGTGTAAGATTTTCCTTCTGCCTCCCCCCTCCCTTATTAAGTATCAATGGTTGACCTAATGTTCTGACATCAGTAACCTACACAAATTTTGTTGTCACTTAGGAAGAATAGAACCCAGTTTGTAAATGGGCTTTGATGTTCACATTGAATGCAGTTTGATAACAGAGAATTTTATTGAAACACTAGAACATCAGATGTTTGTTGCCAGTCAGAGAAGGTAGTTCCCAACCATTACTCTACAAGTCTTAAATCAAGAAGATGTAAAACTGTCAAACAGTTTGACCTTTCTTTGCTTGATGTCTGTCTGAGGTAATTTTAGTTGACTCAGGCCAAATTTTGTGAATCTGGATATGTGTTGTACTTAATGATTTGTTTCCAACCTAACATATACTTGTCCTGGAATGCCACTTGAAGTACGTAGTGGCACTACTAAGCAGTGGTCACTCTCTGCATGAGAGTACCATTGTTCACCAGATGTTTTCTTCCAATTTCTTGTCATTGTGGGTTTTGATGTAGGATGTTGAGGTAGTGACTCAGGTGGTCCTTCCTTTTGTCTTTCTCTGGTGAGCGTGCTCCCTCTGCAGAGCTTCTGCTTGTTCATGTGAGATCTCATATTACCTGCACTGGCCTTTTCACTGTACATGCCTGACTAAACAGTACAAAATATTCTGCTATAGAGCATGCCAATGATGCAGTACAGGTATATACTCTTCTGCAGGTTAGGAAAAGTAAACTTTTTTTTTTCCGCTTCATAGAGTAAAAGGCTCATTGATTTGCACTTTTTTCGTACTTAATTCTTTCTTTAATTTATTTGCAGGCATTTGCGAGACAAGGGAGAGGATGATAAGATGCCTCCCATTCGAAAGAGGCAGCGTGGTTTGCTCCTGAGATTACAGCAGGAAAAGGTAACTGATGCCCTCTAGGAAAATCCTGTTGAAACACCTGTGTAGCCATTAAATGTTTCAGACACTGTAAAAACTAAGAATTGAGAATTCCATACCAGGCTTTTGGATAAGAAGCTATCAGTATTTCTTACCAATACGTTATATTTGCATTTCAGTAGTATTTAACATAATTGTTTTAAAGGGTCCTTCTGTATCAGTAACCTCACTGCTTGAGACTTTATATCTTCTGTTCTTTTCTGCTGAAGTTCAGGCTAGTTACTTCATCGTATAATTGCAGTAATTTTAAACCCATAGCAAAGACACTGTGACAGCTTTAGGGTGTGTTCTTGAGAGCTATCTGTCACAGTTCTTATGCTTAATCTTTTATACCTAAAAGGCAGAAATTAAGCGCCTTCAAGAGGCTAACAAGGCTGCTCGGAAGGAGAGACAGCTGATCCTTAAACAGCAGGCGGAAATAGAACGAATCCGTCAGACTACAATGAAACTGCAGGAAAAACTAAAGTCTGCAGGAGAAAACAAGCTGGTAAGTGTTCAATAAAGAAGCTGGAGTCTTCCTTCTTTGGCTGTGCAGCTGGTATTTTACTTTGGTGTTTATTGGAATGGAAAGCTACTAGATTAGACCTATCACTTCAAAGTTTTGTCTGCCTCACGTGATCTCATCCTCTATCTTAGCAATTTTATGTTTAATTTCTTTAAAGGAAATGCATTTGGAGAAGTTATAAAATGTTTTAACTGGGCAGTAGATGGTGTTTGTTAATGCTCAAGTTTAACTAATAACTTCGGAAATAACAGCTTTTTGATGCTTAGATCTCTTAGGCTCTGATCTTGTTTGATATTTGTCAGACCCCAAAGTACTAAATGTAAGTGCTAAACCCAAAACTTGCTGCTTTGTGTGTGTGTTAGATGCAAGAAAGTTAGTTGTAATGACACTTCTGAGATAGCAAGATGGGATTTTGGTAATGGTCTGCCTCCATGCAAAATTTTGAGGAGATACAAGTTTAATAACAGTAGTATAGAAAGGACTGATTTCCTGTTTGGGTAACTGAATTTTGGTGAGTTTTTTGTTCTAGATACAGTTAGGGGAGAACTTAAATTATGGAGAAACAGGGTGTACTAAAAAAGCTTGTGTCAAATAAAAACAAAGTTGGAAAATGAAATTAAATCAGCAGGCGGACAGACTTACCTGAAGTAGTATTTGATGTACTCTGGGGAGAAGGAAGCTAAATAAATAAAATTTTCAAAAAGATGGTAGAGTAACTTTTCCTACTTCCAATGTTGATTGTGGTTTTGTATCACTTAATTGCAGGAACTTCACAGTGAGGATGACATCAAGCAGAGCAATGGTTCTAGCCCGCTTCCAACTGATGCAGAAACACGCAGCCCTTCCCCAATCTCAATCTCCAGCAGTGAGACTAGTAGCATTATGCAGAAACTTAAAAAAATGCGCAGCAGAATGGATGAAAAGTAACTAATTTTCTTTTTTATTATACAAAAATTTATTATTTTAATAGGAGGAGTTGGTTTGGCCAGTATCTGCACTAACAATGGCCATCAGAAAAATTACAGAGGTAATCACATACACTTTGATCTGAGTTACCTGAAAAATAGTTGATTTGAAGCATTAATAGAACTATATTAATCTGTGAATATACTATTTTAAAGGCTACAGTTCTTGCATTAATAGTGAGAGTGAGAATCAAACATTGTTAGCTGGAAGACCACGTGGTCAAGGCTTTTTTATTGTAGAAGATTGGTTTTAATGTTCTTTGTACTTGATAGTCAGTAAAAGCGCATCAGTTTAAAAGATTTTCATATTCGTTCATACAAGGAACTTGAGCAGGCTCAAACCTGATGGTACATCTTGTCAGAGTTCCTCTTGCAATGAGAGACCTGAAGTCAAATGGTTAAAGTGGTGCCTGTATTTTGTATCTCTCCCTTTGTTTTAAAGGGGAAAAAATACAGGAAGTGAGTCTCCAGAATTACGGTACCAACTTTTATCTTTAAATGAAGCATAAGTTATAAATAGCAAAAGTCTTATGCAAAACCTACTAACTGAGTTTGAGATTTGGCTCTCAGAAAGTCATTGAGCTTGGTGAGCATGTGATTTCTACCTTATTATACAGCTACTGAATTTCAATTCTAATTGCATTAAAATCAGCTAGGGGTGAGTTCTGTAAATATTTTCTTAATTAATGAAGGTGGCATGTGTGTGACTGCAGACTGGCAGTTAAGAAGAACTTTCTTTTCCTCTTATGTGCTCCACAGGTTGGAAAAAAAGTTGAAAACAGTTGTTAGTCTTCAGAGGAAATAATGAAGTATATGTGCAGTTCTTGGGTCTGAAAACTAAGACTATATCTGTTGATTTCACCTATTAAATTGTTTTGAATGAAAAACTCTTTTTACATCTTTTCAGTGTAGGAATTGCTTTGTCTGCACGAAATATCCCAAATGCTTTACCAGCATGTGCTCAGTAGTCTAAAGCCTTCCATTCTTATTTGAGATTAATCCATTAAAAGTCTGGCCTCTGCCAGTTACTGCAAGGAATATAGTCTTTGCTTAAACAATTTTTTTTTAACTTATAACCAAGGCAGTTTGCTATGTTTTAATCCATATGTACTTCTATATGAAGATGATAAAAAACAGTAGTAGTAGTAAGTAAGGATTTGGTGTAACTAGAAAACCAAAACCATTGTTCTAGTTCATTGCTATTAATTCAGACTCTCCTGATAGGATCTAGTAAACTCAAAAATGAAAATAACAAATACTTTCAAGCTGAAGCGCCATATGACCAAAACTAGACTCTTGGCATTCCAAGTGATGTGAAAACCACCCCATTGTTACAGCAGCAAACTCTTTCTCAAAGTATATTCTGAGGTTGGTAAATGGCTTAAGATGGGGACTTAAGAAGGATGTGCTCTGTAGGCCATGTTGATTTTTAGGGTTTTGAAAAAAGATGATTTTTCTTCTGATCCTGTTTTTTTTTGTTGTAAAAAAAGGGTCTTTATCTTGTTTTCTCCACCCGAGATTCGGCATATGACATTTCAAATAGTGATATAGTGTTACAAAATCAACTTACAGCTTATGAATTTTGACATTTGTATTAATACTATACGAGATGACAAGTATACTTTTATATTCAAAACTTCCTATGCTTTTTTATCAAGTAGTGTTTTTGTCAATATTTTTTTTTAAATCTTATTTTTGCCAAGTGCCTTCATTTTTAAGCAACACTTAATGATTGCAGAAAGAATTACCTATTAATAAAAATTTTTTCTTGCCCTTACAAGGGATAGTAGTAGATATGAAGTATCTTCTGCTCTTAAAGATATTTTAATCGTCAGTCCAATATATTGTTCACCTGGAGAATACTTTTCAAAAGGTGGATAGCAGGATTTGGGCTGAAACAACTGCTTTTAGGAGAAACAAGTGGAAATTGTATGTGATGCAATATATGTGGTTGTGTATTTTTGTTTTCATTGTTTTGCCTTGGATTGCTGTATATGTTCAAAGGAAGTAGTATTTTGTGTAAACATAAATGATTCTCTAGAACTAGATCTTCCTAATTGTATAGCTTTGGCACATCTATTGCAGGTATTTTGATAGTGATAGCAGTGCTTATGAATTGAAAAATAGTGCCAACTTGCTATCTTTTTTTTCTAATGTCTTTATTTTTTAAAAAAGCGTGGGAGTTACTATTAAGATAATGGACTAAGATGTTTGCTTTGGGATGTAATGATAGGAAGTGGCCGTTTGAAGGGAATCAGTCAGGTTGTGATGTAGAGAAAAGGAAAGAAACTGAATGACAAGTAAAGTACAAAGCAACTAGAGGAAGGAATATGGAAAGCCTCCTGTGCTGAATTTGCTGTGCTCCATAGCAAGGTGGAAATCCTTTGGCTTTTTTACTTATGAGGCAGCTTTAATATTTCCCTTTTGCTAAAAGGGGAGTGAATGAGTAGTTCTGTTTTAATTAATCGATCTGTGTAGCCTGCATGTGGACAGGAGCATGCTCTGTCAAAGAGAATTAACCACTTCCCCTTGCTTTCCTTGCATATGCAACTTTAATGATAATCTGAGCAATACAAGAACTGATTAAACGCTCATTTTCTTTTGCCTTTCCTTAATATGCTTTTTAGCTTGCATTGTAGTTAATAGAGCTATATGGAGCATGCTATTTTTCTCTAAATACAATAATTCATTAGGAATTACCTTAAAATGGTAATTCTTTAGGAAATGCCATTTTAAGTACAGTTGTAAGTTTATGTAATACTCTTTTAAAAAGCAATAGGCATTATCTTTCCACAGTTAGTACTTCAAATGAAAGAGGCAATACGTGAGTATTCTGAGACCAAAGTCTGTACTTTGTTGCAAAAAAAACCAAAATAGCGGGTAGAAGTTGAATTACAGGTATATCTCAGACTTTTCCTGGAATTGCTCATGTTTTAAAAATACGTTATTTAATCTCTTTTTTTTTTTTTTTTTCCACTTTCACTGGTGCTTACCTTTGGACAAGTAATTTTACTGAGGTTACACCAGGTGAATGAAAATGTGTTTTAAGTTTCAGATTAGCAAAGTTGGTCATATTGCAAAACCAGCGTTCTATTTGATGCTAATAGTACACTCTATCAATGGTTAGAATAGCAGGAGTTGCAAAAAGATCAGGTTGAGATATGTCAACTGGTGCATATGGAAGTCTGCATCAAAGTAATAAAAATCCTTCCAAAATTTAAAGAAAAATCTAGCAGTGTGAAAGTAGCTTGCCTTTAATTAACAGAAAATGAAGTGTTGTAAGTGTATGTGTTCTATTACCTTCTGCATAACAGTGTATAGTTTTTCTACTTCAGATCTTGGGTAATAACTATACAATGTTAAATGCAATTAATTTTAAAGTTCTTTGCTAGATGCTATCCTTTTCTCGTTCTTTCTGCCTTTTTTGCTATCTTAGTTTTAAACTCTTCCTCCTTATTTTGTAGACACTGCTCTCCTGTTCACTACTTCTTCTCTGTCTTTACGTCTCACCACTGGGCTTCTCTCAGTGTCTGTTTTCCCAACCTACACCCCAAATTCCAGCTGTATATCTACAACCAATTGGTCAGGTAACTGTATCTTTCTCAAGTGATAGACTCTTTGATAGAGCATGCTCTGTTCAGTCCTAGAAAGCCTAAGAGGTTCTTCATCAGTGAAGGTTTTTGGCACTTTCCTCACTGTTTCCAGATCTTTATTAATGACATGGACAGTGGGATTGGGTGCAGATGACACAGTTGATTCACTAGAGGGAAGGGATGCCATCTAGAGGGCCCTTGACAGGCTTGAGGAGTGGGTCAGTATAAACCTC
>JAOXNO010000004.1:2092437-2127435 GCA_028565335.1 Limnodromus scolopaceus
CATCAGTGAAGGTTTTTGGCACTTTCCTCACTGTTTCCAGATCTTTATTAATGACATGGACAGTGGGATTGGGTGCAAGTTTGCAGATGACACCACGCTGAATGGTGCAGTTGATTCACTAGAGGGAAGGGATGCCATCTAGAGGGCCCTTGACAGGCTTGAGGAGTGGGTCAGTATAAACCTCATGAAGGTCAACAAAGTCAAATGCAAGGTCCTGCATCTAGATCAAGGCAATCCAAGTATCAGTACAGACTGGGTGATGCATGGATTGAGAGCAGCCCTGCAGAGAAGCGCTTAAGGGGATGCTGGTGGACAAAAAAATTGGATGTGAACTGGCAATGTGCACTTGCAGCCCAGAAAGCCAGCTGTATCCTGGGCTACATCAGAACAAGTATGGCCAGCAGGTCGAGGGAGGTGATGCTCCCCTTCTGCTCTCATGAGACTCCCATCTGGAGTACTGCATCCACTTCTGGAGTTCCTAGTACAAGAAGGACATGGACCTCTTTGAGTGGGTCCAGAGGAGGGCCACAATCTCAGAGGGTTGGAACATCTCTGCTTTGAGGACAGGCTGAGAGAGCTGGGGTTGTTTAGCCTTAAGAAGGGTGGGCTCTGGGGATACCTTATTACGGCTTTTCAATATATAAATTGGGCTTATAAAAAAAATGGAGAGGGACTTTTTACTGGGGCCTGTAGTGACAGGACAAGGGGTAACAGTTTTAAACTGAAAGAGGTCTAGGTTAAATATAAAGAAGAATTTTTTTGCAGTGAGGGTGGTGAGACACTGGAACAGGCTGCCCAGAGAAGTTGTGGATGCCCCATCCGTGAAAGTGTTCAAGGTCAGGCTGGACGGGGCTTTGGACAATCTGGTCTAGTGAAAGATGGCCCAGCCCATGACAGTGGGGGTTGGAACTAGATGATCTTTAAGGTCCCTTCCAACCTAAACCATTCTATGATTGTAATATCTTATTCCTAATGTGTTCTGAGTGGTAGACGGGTGGTTCACTTTGCTTCTGCTATCTGGCCACTGTTTACAGCTGCTGAAACTGTGTAGTTTGGGCTTAAACTCAGTATGCCTTGATGTCCAGGTTAGAGCACCAGGTTAGTGCTTCCAGCTTAGTATCTGGAATGGATGGATAAAATGTTTGATGTTGGCACCAGAGAAATAGTTAGGCATTGAAATAAGGCTAGTGTAATCTGAGTGCTGCTGCTTCCTCTTTGCTCCCCCAGATTTCCAGCTTCATAGATGCAAAATGTGGTCTCACTTTTTTTTTTTTTCTGTAAAGCTGCTCCTGCTTTTGAGGATTAATGTGTACCCTTGGTGTTGCAACTGGAACCCTCTAGACTGCAGTAAATATTAGGGCAGTATGTGTGCTACCTTGTGACTCTGACCTTTTAAACCCCAGGGTTATAAAAGCATCTGCATCTTTGGCCATGCTGCTTTAATCATCCTCTTATAGGTTGGAACCCTCTTTCTCTCCTGTTGCTTCTTTTGACTTATCTTTCTTATTAAAAAGTCTTTGTGTGGTGATTAGTTTCCTGGTCATTTAGTTATTCCAATCTTTCTCTTGTATTTATTTCAACTGGACTTGCCTCCCTCAAGATCCAGTCAACTGTGAAGATCCAGATATTCTTATGAAATCAGTGGGTGAAGGAAAAAAAAAAGAGTTGCCTTTTGCATTGACTTCAATGTAATAATGACCTCCATAACAAGTTCCAAATACATGATCTGCTAGACCAAATTGGAACTGATGTGTGTCTGAAATTAAGGGTTGATAAATCTGATAGTGCTGGTGAAAGACACAACATTAGCATGTCATGCTGTCCGTGTCATGTCTGTAATGTAATTAATGTTGGTAGTCTAGTTTCTTAATTATATTTATCTGTCAGTTTTGCCTAAGAATAGATGATGTTTCATGTTTTTCTATGGAAAGTGATAAAGTAATGCATAAAATCATGGGATCTGTCAGCTTGAAGGTGGCAGGTGTTCCAGAGACTCTGAGGTGCTTCTGGTTTTCACCTGCTCATGTTTTGACCATAGGAAAGAAGATTGTGGGCATGTCTTACTGGCTTTTGAAACTTTTATCTTCACATCATAACTTGTCTACTTTATCTGATCTGTCTTAGAGAAGGACTTACCTGAATCTTAACCTTTCTGATCAACTGCTAGCTCACTTTTCCAGGGAGCAGAATGAACATTAAGTGAGCTAACAAGAAATGTCCCTTAGCAGGCAAGACCTGCAGATTAGCCAGTTGGTCATTCCAGTCTCTGTAAATAAAAGGTTTTTTGAAACATGAGGGATTAAAAAACACAAACGAAATTATTATCTGCTTTGCAGCTTAAAAACTTTGATGCTAAGTGTTTTGGGTGGCTAGAAAATTACAAAGGCATTTGCAAAGCAAAATATCACAGATCTTTGAAGACTGCCTTTTTAAGCGCCACACCTGTACCAATGACAAACTCTCGCTCTAGCTGGCAAACCACGTATTTTCTACAGAGTGATTCTGTGACATCTTAAAAATTTCAGTGTAGGAGATGAATAGATTGAAGTACGCTCTTCTCTAGACTTGCCATGTCAGAGGAAGTGTGTGCAATTGATGTTGAACTTGCTTCCATTTACTGTCTAAAAGGTTAAATGCTCTGGTTTTGGTTACTTCAATGTTTAGAAATAAAATGAGAGATACTATTGTTCAGGAACTGGCAAAGAGAACTAGCATATGCATGTATGACAAACCTGTTCATGCCTACAAAGTTATCTAAGAATTTCCCCGTTTCTGAGGTTTCATGGATCACTTAAGAAATCTTTATCAGAAAGAAAAAAGTTGCTGATTTTCAACATGATCTTTACTTTTTATCTACTCTTAAACTAGCAGTCGGATCTGTTAGTAGCTGTGAAAAACAGTCCTGCATCCTTTTCTCTTAGTTCTGCCAGCTGACAATTAACATTCCAAGGGTGGCAATCCATAGAGATGATGCTTAAAGGAGCAAGGATAAAAGTTCTAGTAGTTCAGGAGAACTATTAATACAGGATCACCTTCTCTTATAATTATGTATTTGGAAAGAACTGTGGGGCAACTGGGGTTACAATTTTTCTGTCCTTGGGATTAGCAAAAAGAAAGACCCATTTTTTAAAGTTACTGCTTCCTTGGGGGTTCCAGTTTAACATCACAGTTTTACATCCTGAAACTGGGAACTTATCCTGTTTGTTTTAGTGAATAATTAGTAGCACCTTTAATGATTTTGAAGATCTTCAAAGTGCAAGCAGTGTGTTTACAGTATGTTGTAGAATTTACTTACTTTAAAGGAAAAAAAACCAAACCTCTTGCCTGCTTATTTGGGTTTTTATTCAGCAGCACATCAAAAGTCTAGGAGATAGTAGTTAGTGTTGATATTATCCTAGGAAAAAATTTGAAAAGCTAAAATTCTGGGAATTGTGGCAATAGAGCATCTGTTGGGACCTTTGATTGTGGTTGGCTGTTTTACCGTTGTCTTCTGCGCTGTCAGGTTCCTAACTAAGCGAGAACAGAAGCTGATGCAGCGTCGACAACATGCTGAAGAATTGTTGGAGTGGAAACGCCGCCTGGATGCAGAGGAAGCAGAGATACGGCAGATAGAAAAGCAGGCTCTTGCTGCCTGGGACAAAGAGCTGCTGAAAACCAAAATAGCCAAGAAAGACCTGGGAGATCAGAGAACTGAGCCCAAAGGTAGTAGGAAGTGGGGGAATTGTTGCAAATGACAAGGATAAAACATAATTTGACACAATGGTTGCTTAGGTTTGTTCTTCCTTTCTTTCATTGATGTTTTGGTGGTGGTGGTTCTTCTCTGGACGCTCTTAGAATCTCGATTTCTGCAGTCTTTACCATCTTCAGTTGCCTTGTTCTTTTAGCCCTATTTTATACCTTAGTTATATGTGTATTCCTCCTTTGCTATGTAATTTTTCAAGTGAGGAGTGCAACATAGGCCCATCAGATGTTTCCACATACAATTTAAACTGTATTTCTGTCTTTTCAAAACAAAGATACTGCGCAATCTTTTTCTGATCTTCTGAACTCACTCCATTAACACAATTTTCCACTGTAGTGCTGTCTGTCTATTATTTTAGCCTTATTACTATTGCGGAGGATGGCTCTTACCAAGGGCTGCTTTCCCCTCATCTGCATTTTCAAAAAATTGAAAGCCTTTTTTTCTTCCCTCTGTTGTTTATGCAGACAACTGTTTGAAATCTGCAACTGTGCTAAAGTGTGCTAGGATATAATTAGTGTAAATGATGCCATTGTGAGGAAAAATAAGTTCCCACATGTTGGGACCTACAGCTTTACTGTTCTGTCTTAAGTGGACCCTACTTTCAGCATGAAGCACAGATAACTGCATTGCAGTGGGAGAAAATAAAGAAACTTCAGGGATTGTTCTGAAAACAATCCATTTTCTTTTTTTTCCCACTTTGCTGAAAGCAGGCAGCACGTCCTTTGAATGTGCGAAGGGAATTCAGAATTATGCCCTATTACACTTGTTGCCAAAAAGTCATGTGGATTTTAGGTGTCGTAAGACATTTTAAAGATGGTATGTGTATGAGTCATTAAGTTCCAATGAACAGAAGTTCAGCATGAATGCTGAATTCTCATCCACAGATGAGAAAATACACTTGCTTTCTATTAATTGTATCTAGCAGTAAGCATTGGAGCGCAGCTCTGCTTCAGAAGTGCCTCCCTCTCCCCAGCCTTTGCTCAAATATTGAATAGTTCTCCATGGCTGCTTCAGTAATGCTGTGACTCCTGCGGAATTTAGTAAACAGGAATATTGAAAACCCAACTTATTATTTTACTTGTTGCCAGTTGAGAGACTCATGATGAAATCATAACATTAAAATGTTTTCTGCAGCTACTGTAAAGGAAGCAATCAATTCTAAATTTAAGATCTGGCTTGCAGATTATATGCTCTTCCATGACTTCTTCAGACTAATAGTGACTCTTGCTGGGGTATGGTCAACTGGAAGGACAGGTTTCCCTATGTTAGAATATCCTGAAAACCTCTTTATTTTAGATATTCAGCAATCACTAAGAACGTGTGGCAGTCTGAAATCATAGTTCTATAGTAAACACGCTTGTTCTTTCTAAATATTCCACCCTTGGTGTCTAGGCCACTGAAATAACACGATTTGACACGTATTGGTAGCAATTACTCTTATATGCAGGCAGCAGCATCTCTGAAGGCATATAAGTCAGTGCAAGTTCTTACACGCTTTGTTTTTTCTCTCTTTATTCGATTTCAGAAATGGCTAGTGAAGAGGAGTCTCCAGTGCCTTCTTGTTCTCATCTAAACAGTGAAAGCTCTATCCCAGAAGATCTTGGCAGTCTACCTGCTGAGTCTGTCCCATCAGAGACTATGGGCCATGAACAGCCAGAAAGCCCCGATCAGAGTACAGCTAACGAAGAAATGGTTTATTCTGAAGAGTTCAAGTCCTCTACCTCACCTGGCAAACTTGTGAGTGAGCTTTTTATGCTATATGTATTCTTACACTTGTAAAAGGCTATCAGAAAAGTAGTAAGTATAGCCATCCCAGTGGTCAAAGCAGAGATTAAACTATTCTCTGTGTTTGCAGTACCATTTGACATTACTGTGAATAAACATTGCGATCAGATATGTTTGTTGAAGTCTTCACAGAGTTTAGATATTTTTAAACTTGTGGGTAGTCTTGCAAAATGTTTTGCATATGTCACGTAGGTATGCAATATTAAGTGGTGGAACACTGACCCAGTTTACCAGTGTGAATTAGCTGTAGGCTAGCTTGTTACCATTGTATAAATTCTTTGAGGCCGTGGAAACTATGCTCTGTTTTTCTGCTTTGCTTTATTTGCAAGTAATGTGTCCCAAAGTATAGTTATAGGATGAAGAAGCTGAGCTGTAACTTCATGAGCAACCCTTTGGATTTCAGATTATGTCTGCTTGCTAGCTAATTCTGCCTTATTGTTCTCCTCTAACTATTATTTCAGCTTGGTTGATAATTTTGTTAAGTTTCATCCTGATAACTTTGTCCTGTGTTCAATGACACAGAAAAAGCAGTGTCTGTGAGGTAAAGGAAGTGCTCATCCAGATTTATTACAAATATTTCCTTGGAAAGTTTGCTGAGAAGATCGTGGGGTAAAATGTCTAATATGTGCCAGAGGTTATGTCCAAGGTGTGTAAAAGGTGGTGGTCTAATGTTGAAGCAGCAAATAGCATTTTGGAAGAATATTTGCACTTAAAACTTTTTGCTTGGCCTCAGAGCAATAGTGCTGTGTTGTTTTACTGATTGAGGACGTCAGCGTGCACCTTTTATGTGGAATGGTCCTTTTAATTTCACAGATGTATTTACTAGGAATTCTATTGCCGTGGTTGCTACCAAATAAGATTACATAAACTGTATTGAACACCTGTGAGTCAGAACCCTGTCACTTCACTTAGGTGGTAATAGAGTAGTCTAAGCAGGTTTACTGAAATCTAGGTTCAAAGTAGGCAGTCAGCTATTGCTGCTCTTGGTATTTTTGTTTTATTGTCTAGCAAATTAAGATTAAATTCTTCTTAATTAACAGTAGATAGGTACTATTGCTTATGAGGTGTTCTCTAGTCATGCTGTTCTTTCCTTGTAACTAGCTCCTGATGACAACGATCACCTACTTTGAAACTAAGCTTTGCAAGCAATTACTTATTTGTCCTTTTCTTCTCCTGTAGTCTCCTCCCAAAAGCAGCATATCTGTATCAAAGCAAGATTCCAGCAAAAGTAGCCATAGAACTGGAGGACAGCTACGTTCACCTGTGAAGTCTCATCAGATATCTCACAACTGGTCTGATGAATCTTTATCTATGACACAGTCAGGTAGGTGTAATGCCTGCTTGGGTTTAAATTGCTTTTTCAAGGCTTTTCCTTTTAACGAGTAAACTTGAAATGAAGACACAGATGTGGGGAGGCAGACAGAAATTCATGGAAATTGCCACGGTTTGGGGATTTGTGGAAGTATTTTCCCATGATGTATTTTGATCACTTCATCTTCAGAAGGTCTTAGTGCTAGAAGGTCTATATAGAATCTCTTTTAGAAAGCAACACTGGTTCCTGCAAACAGGTATGAAGAAGATAAGAGTCAATAGTTGAGGTAGTCCTAGAATTTAAACATACCAAGGTTAGGTGTGCTTTTAACAGGTGACAGATGTCCACCCCTCTTGTTGTAAGAAAGCAAAATATGGTTCAGCAGCATATGGTCATCCTTCTTCTAAACACAACCTGGCTGCAGAAGCAATTTAGCCCTGTTACCATGGCAGTATGAGTGAGCCTGTTGGACCTGCACTGGTGTGTTGGACGTCCACAGAACAAATGGATACTTCAGGACATACGCTTTTATTTCTGAAGGAGGGTTTGAACTGTGTGCAGTAAAATAGGGCCTAAGCTTACATTTTGAGCTATAAAATACAAGATCTAGTATATGGACTTATTACCACAGGTCTTTTATCCAGTATCCAAGCTGGCTACCAGTAAATACTGAGGGAGAGAATATTAGAGGTGAACTGGTACAGAGCAGTCCTTTCCCCAGTCTGCTCTCACAGCCTGTTAGTCATGTGGATTGCAGGACTTCCTGAGCCATCGTTCAGTGGGTCACCGTCATCAGCTCTCTTAAGCTGTGAAGTCTGTTTTGAACCTTTCTGTAAAGCACAGAAATCTCTGAAATGTCTTGTATCCCCAGTGCAGTTGATACAGCATCATAAAATACTTTTTAGCAAATGAGATACCATTTTCCTGCTAGTTGTTTTTTTTGTTTTGTTTTTTTTTTTTTTTTTTATTAAGTCCCTAAATGTCCCTAATAAGTCTTTGATTTAAAAAGAATTAGGTGGTTCTATTGTATGTACTGGCTGTTGTTTGTGATCAGTGGATAACTTGCTCAGATGTGTACATATCCAGTCTTCATGGTGCTTGATGTAGCAAGCTTAATAATCTTTTATGTTGGTTTTTTTTATTTGGTTAATATGTATGTAGGTGCAATAGAAACTCAGTAACTTTGAGGCAGCTGTTCTCCTACTGGATGGAGAAATGAATACGTAACACCTAGATACTTGCACTGAGTAATTTGTACTGGGGTTCTGCCTGGTAAGCAGTTTGCAACGCAGTGAAGCATTCACCAACTTCATCAAGTTATTTTCAAATTTTGACTGAGAAACCACATAAGGAAGTCATTATGAAAAGTCAAGCAGGCAACAGTGGTTATAAAAATAAACTTTTTAGAACTAAAGTATTTGATTTCAAATGCTGAAGAAAACTATCAGAGGTGGGAAGTCCAACAAGGTGGTGCAGGTTTCACAATAAATCATTCCATTGTAAAGAGACAAATCTTCCAAGCTGCTGAGTAGTCGTGAAGTCATTGCTATGTCAGTCCAATGCATGCGTACACAAGATCGTCAAAGATGAAAGCATGTACAGATCTTTCCCTTATGAGTTGATCAAGAAAAGCTATAATTACATAGTGGTCACTTACTATTTGGGAGGAGTTGTTAATTACAGTGGCATCATAAAGTACTCCTGATTAGCAAGTGAAGATTCCATTGTTTTTGTGCTGTGTTGTTGTGGTGGTGCGTTTGGGTTTTTTTAATTCTCTAAATGGTTAACAACAGTTGTTAATGGAAGAAGAATACAGTAGTTTGATGTTATTTACTGGCTGTTGTTGATGGTGAAATCCTTCATTATGGTGGCTTGTTGTCTTGAGAAATTAGATTGATTAGCAAAATGTCCATCTGTCCTGCTAGCTGACCAAATAATACTGGTGACTTACTTTCTAGGATGTTCAGTAAAGCAATTGGCGTTTATGAGCATCCAAGCCTTTTGGTCCAGAAAACATTATAGGTAATATTGAGCATTAGAAAAGCAAACCAGCCAAGATCCTTCTCTTAAGAGCTGCAGCTGCTGCTATAGAAGAGGAAAGGGGACATCAGCCGCAGGGAGGAGCTCCAGTAAGACTACGTCAGATAAATATTTTGAAGAGTTTTTCATACTTAGTTGTGGTAGGACCAATCTGGGACAAGGATTTTGTTTTGCACTGTGTTGGTATACATTTAGAACAAGAATCAAGTGGATATGATATGGGTGGAAAAGAATAAGCAATGAGACACTGAGGCAGTCTCTCTATAAAGTCTGAGAGACTATGAGTTTGTTACAGCAGAAATAAAGAAATTAGCAGAGTTACTGGGAGAATGCAGAGAACAGATCTGAGTATCTGGGAGCTGTCCCAAGAGAAAAGACATAGAACATCATCAGACAGGCTGGATGACCAGGTTGCAAGGAGTTCTGGGCATGGCGAGTAATGGAGGAGATCTTATTAAAAATTACTAAGGATAATGATTAAGAAGAAAATTGTTCAGGTGGAAGATAGCTACAGTCAGTAATGGCGTCATAAGAAGGTCTGTAAAATTGAACTTGGAGGAAAGACATGCCAAGTAACTCTGCATAAGCTATTGCTGAGTAGTTTATCATGTGTCTAAGTTCAACACTACCACCATTCATCCTGAATAAATTGTCATCCTGAGGCCTGACAAGAGTGAAAATCTCCACATTGTTCAAATTGACTTTCCTTTCAACTGTTGACCAGTCAGCTCTCCATTTCATAGGTGTACTTAGTCTAGGTGGTAGGAAATCTAAATGGGCCAGAAACCTAAACTGCTTTTGGAGTCCACTGTTGCAAGTGAAATTCTCATCAATGAAGTGTACCTTATAGTTTGAAATTGTATATCATAATTGTAAACAAATATTTCAGATATATTATATATTCATCTTTGAGTTGTTAATGAGGTAACAGCATAAACACAAGCGGTTCACGTGAACAAGTTTGGTAACCAAGTTACTGTGTGTATCAGAGCCTTTCTCTTCGAAATTAAATATGGTGCAACACTTTTTCATATGCTGTATGGTAGTGTTGTGAATCTGAGATCCCACTTTAAGTGTCTTACTATGTTAAGATTAACATGTTGATGTTCTTTGGTATTTTGCTTGGACCTATTATTAAATAGCTGCTCATTTCTTTGCATAGAACTGTTCTGTGAGGTGCGAGCTTACAAAGAATAAACCTTAACTTTTTCAGAAACCACATCTGATCAAAGTGACATTGAAGGACGGATCAGGGCCCTGAAGGATGAACTACGGAAAAGGAAGTCTGTGGTTTACCAGCTGAAAAAGGAACAGAAAAAGAGACAAAAGGAGAGACTGAAAGCCCAGGAAGCCAGTCTGATCAAACAACTAGAGGTTAGGAACAGTAGGAAGAAGGGCGAAGTAGAGATTGTTAGCCTTGACTAAATCATTATAGTGTGGATATTGTTGGCAGAATATTGTATCAACAGCTGTGAAAGACACATTATTGTGAAAGAAGCGTGGCTGTGTTCTGGCTATTTAACTGTTTTCAGTAATGAACTAGAGCCTTGAAGCAAAAATAGTATTCCCTTTTAAAATGTGTATCTTTAATGAGTTACTAGCAGCATTTGGGCGACTTACATAAGTTTATACACCTGAGTTACCCTAGCTTGGATTAAAGAGTGATGCACGTGTACTTTGTTTTTGAAAGTAAAGTATTAAAATTTCTAGGATTCACAACTGTAGAGCTTTAGGAAGTTAAACAGATTGCTTTACAGAGAAAGCAAGTGTACCACTTACACATTTAATAGGTTTGGATTGCTGAATTGTAGTTATGGTTTAGTAGACTAACAGTCGTAACTGTTCTCATGTGCAGTCGTATGATGAGTTTATCAAGAAGACTGAAGCAGAGCTGAGCCAAGATCTGGAGGCATCACCAACAGCCAAACCTCAAATTAAAACTCCATCCTCAGCTGCTGCTGAGAAACCTAAGATCAAGGCACCACCGCTTCACAGGTAACTGGGGTTTCTTTTTGAGATTATTCTGGAACTGCGGTAGATGCTGTTTTAGCAGAAACCATGAGCACAAAGAAAGCTACCAATTGCTCTTCCTCAAGGCTCTGGGCAGTGGCAGTATCTTGTTGACCTATTTGCTGGTCTCATCAGTCCAAAACAGCTAAGATGTACTGTCTTTGTAGTCCTATGCATCTCACTTTTGTCCTGCCCAGCCTTCCAGGTCCTATTTTCAAGTTGTTTCTGAACAGTAATTTTCAGTTGTGCAAGAACTGTGCTGAATACTTGTATGGATTACAGACCTGAAGGAATTTTTTCCCATTTTGGTCATTCATTACGTCTGCCACACTGCGTGAGGGAGATCATTCATCTCTGCAACTGAAATCTGGTTTAGATCTTAGGTTTTAAAATGTAGAGAATTAACTGATTTCTGTACTTCCTACTGTATATTTAAGTGTTTCGTTTTCTCCAGCAGATGGTGCAATTTTAGTGCATGCAAATTGAAAAAAAAAACCCAACAACTTTTCTTTTTCGTTTGGCTGCAAAAAAGGCTAAAATTTGATTAGTCTTTTTAAAAAATTACTTTCCAGGACTCTACAAACTTTCCTGTCTGTCCCCATTCCTATTTTCTAAGGTCACAGTATGTTGACAATGCAAACTGTTGGTGTTATCATTGGTGTGGTATTATAATTATAGATGGCTGTATTTCCATTTTTATCTATTTAAAAAATCCCAAGCCAACACACTCTGGTGTAACCATGATTCATGCAATTTGATTTTTCAAATTTAGGCCTGAGACAGCTAAAAACTGGAAATCGCTGGCTGAATCAGAGCGATCCAGAGCATCTTTGGAATCTATTTCAGAACATGGAGGTAAGTAACTGGAAGAATCTATACTACAGATAAAGATCTTGAAGACTGACTATTTTAAAATTCTTTAATCTTCTTGAATCAAGAAGAGGTTTTAAGAGAGGATGCAAACTTCATAAAGCCATAATGATCCAGTTATATTTTTACAATTGTTATTTAGTAGGCTTCTGCTTTTGCTCTATCCTGTATATTCAGTATTTAGTTTTACTCTTGGTGATGTTTGTGTGAAACCATAATTAAGTGACAACCTTTATTCTTTCTTTTGTTTCTTGTTCCCTTATCACTTGAAGAAAGCAAAAACCAAAAATAATGAAGAATTTAGGAAGGGGGGGGGGGAGGTAGATACTTTCCAGTGTTTTGCTGTTGATCATTATCTAATCATTATCTACCATTCTAATCTTGCTGGTATTTGCGGTTTGCAAACAAATAACTGAGCTTTTACCTTGGGCTCAGTGTTGCATGGCATTATGAAATACTGGTAGAAGGAACAGAATCTGAAAGAAAGCTTTAAAACACTGGAAATGGAAGAATGTTGCTCATGTTCATAGAACACCTAGAAATACATGTTTCCAAGGAGCCACTTTGTATCTTCTTTTAGCATAGAAACCTTGATGTTAATTTTGTTGCCTGTGGTTGCAGTTATCAATAAAACAATGCAGGCTATACAATCTGCTGTAATTAACTTTTTATTTTCCTTCTAGATTCTTTGTCATCAAGAACTGAGAGATCTGTGTCTGTGCACACCAAGAAGGTGATAGATGTTCATGCAGAAGAACCTTCTGGAACATCTTCTGTTTTAATGTCACCAAGGATTTCCAGAGCAGGATCTGGTGATTGCTTAGATAATGTACCCTCATCATCTCTTCTCAAAGACATTAGCAGGATATTCCATGGGTCAATGAACAATGTGGTAAAAGCATCTAATGATGAAGCTGTCTTCAGTCATAAATCTGAAATACAGGAAGACTTGGAATACGTAAAGTCTGAGGAATACGAGACTGAAGGTTCTCATGTTAAGCCTTTGCAGAGTTCTGATGTCTTGTTGACATTAGATAAAGAACAGGAGAGCTCACTGGACATCCTTCCAAAGAAAGTCCTCCATTCTGAAAACGAACACCCTCAGAAGGAACTCTTTGGTTTGGCTCTGGCAAGTCTTCACGGTTCAGAAGAAATCTTAGAACAGAAACCAGCAGATAAAGATGCTGTAACTGGCCTGAGTGTAGAAGAGTATTCTCACAAATCAGCAGAGGAAAAAGGTCATCTGCTTTCAGAACGACTCTTAAGTCAAAAGGAGCCATCATACCTTGAAGACTTTGAAGGATCTTCTTCCAGAAAACAAGCATCAGTCGAAGAAACACTTCCTGAGCAACGTTACAAAGATGACTTTGAAGCATCTCTTCTCTCTCCTAATGGGGATGCTCAGTCACTGACAGAGCACTCACAGCACACACAAACCAGCAGAAGTAGATCCACCAGCCTTGGCAGTGATGGTGAAATCAGTGAATACCTCAGCGACAGATCTTTCTCTCTGTCTGGCAGCATACATTCAGAGAGGTTATTAGAACTTAAGTCCCCAACAGAACTTATAAAAAACACTGAACGCAGAGATGTGGAGCAAGAACAGGCCCCTACTGAATCACCACTGTGGGCCCCTCTTTCAATCACAGAGGAAACAGATAGTTTGCCAGATTTCAACATTGGTGATAGAGTACTTGTGAGTAAAGTCCAACCAGGAACATTGCGATTCAAAGGTCTGACGAAGTTTGCCAAAGGGTTCTGGGCTGGTGTGGAGTTGGATAAACCTGAAGGGAACAACAATGGGACTTATGATGGTATTAAATATTTTGATTGCAAGGAAAAGCATGGTATTTTTGCTCCTCCTCAAAAAATCTCTCACATTACAGAAAGTATTGATAGCCATTTAGACACAAATAAGGATGAAGACTCATTCTTCGATGATAGACTTGAGAAGCAACACAAAGCTGAGCAGAAAGACAGAGGAAGTTCCAAACCTGGCAAAGAGGCTGAAAGCCAGAGTAGAGACACAACAGAGAACTATTCCCAAGATAAAACTCCTGCAGACACAGCTGTTTCAGAAGCCTCAGCTGGTGACAGGGTTGATGAGGAATCATCTTCTAAAGTAAGCAGTATAAAGGAGATTTCTATAGCTACTCAATCACTTGCCCAAGAACAGTCAGTGGTGGATTATCTGAAGCATGCTGTAAAAGAGGAGACCAGCCTTGCTCCTCTCATTTCTGGTGTTGTGGATGAGATTTCCACTGTTCAGTTGGATGACATCTCAGATTTCCTTTCTGAAAAACTTGAGAGGCAGAAGACACTGGGGGAAGAATGTGCTGAAAAGTTAGATGATCTCTCTCCTGGAGTTGTGGAGAAGCCTGCAACTCCACTTCTGGATTTGCTGGCAAAAGAAAAGAACCAGTTAGAAGCCCAGCTTAGACTACCAGATAGAGAGGAAGAAAAGTCAAAAGACCAACTGGAAAAGGTCAGTTTGCTGACTGACAGTCTACTAAGGGATTTTGTGAAAGACACGGTCAATCAGTTACAGCAAATAAAGAAGGTCAGGAATGAGAAAATCCAGCTCAGCAACCAGGAGCTCTGTGATGTGAAGGAGGAGTCCAGTACCCCATCCCAGCAGGTAGAAAACCAGATTCCCAGTGGAGTGAATAACTTTTTTCTAAGTTCAGATTTGGAAGATGAAAGAGAAGAACTTTCCTCTCCAGACATGTGTCCCAGACCAGTGAGTAACACACACCTTGCACTGATTTTAAGAGTTGATTTTTCCTTTGGTGATTGAATCTGAGGAATGCTGTGTGGGCACCAGTTTGTTTTCTCACAAGTTCTATTTGGTGATGTGGAGATTGCCTGTACGTATGTCTTTTACATGTGTGTTCTTGTGTAGCTCATTTTGGTCACCTTACAGGCTTAAAGACATATTTTGGCACATGAAGGTGAATAAGACTTCATTTAGGTTGAATTTTGCTTACATATTCAATTTGTATTTAATCCTTACCCTCAGTTTTTATTCTAAAAATGGCAAAATGCAATAAACTGTAAACTTACCTCTGTCTATTCTTGATATGAAATTATTATCCTCAAACATAATTAGTTGCCATGGATGGCAGAGGTGGCAGACTGCTGTATCCACTGAACTAATATATCACGAGTAGTGGAAGTTTAAGCTTCCTCAGAACAACCATTAATGATACAGGTACGGGACTGGGCTTTCTGCTGAAGATCCCAGTAAACCTGTCTCCTTTGCCATTGATCTCAGTATATTATCATCACAGAAAGCTTCAGCCCATTTCATCAGTGTGAGCACTGCTCAGTCACTAAAACAGCCGTCATCTGCTAAAAGCTTTTAGGCTGTTGATTTAGATCTGAGACTGTTGGTAAGTGAAGTGAAAAGTTGTATGTCACATTAGCAGTCTTTAAACCACTCAGCCTTTCATAAACAGTTGAACGTTAGGACAGACAGTGGGCAGGACACAGCCTCTCAAGATCTGTGGGAATCCTCTGAAAGCATTCATCAGTAATGGTAGAAACCCCAGGTATTTTAATCAAGCCATTTCCAATTTTACTGTGGGCTCCTTATTATTTTTCTGAGTATTTGTGTAT
Source organism: Limnodromus scolopaceus (assembly GCA_028565335.1). Classification (NCBI taxonomy): domain Eukaryota; kingdom Metazoa; phylum Chordata; class Aves; order Charadriiformes; family Scolopacidae; genus Limnodromus; species Limnodromus scolopaceus. The sequence continues at coordinate 2,107,815 of JAOXNO010000004.1, forward strand.
ATATTGCCAGTTACAATACCAGAGCATTTAAAAATATAAGTTGAGTTAGACAACAGTGTGACATTGCTTTTATATTTACTCTGTGGCTCTTAATTCACAGGAGAGTCCAGTGTTTGGTGCCAGTGGTCAGGAAGAGCTTGCCAAGAGACTGGCAGAGCTGGAGCTTAATCGGGAGTTCCTGAGTACGCTGGGAGATGATCAAGACTGGTTTGATGAGGACTATGGCCTGAGTTCCCATAAGGTCCAGCACAAACAAGCCGAGGAACCAGCGGTGCTGCCCAAGGTAGAACCGCAGAAAGTGCCAACAAAGGTGTGTGAGGAGCCTTTGGCAGTCCCTCATACTGCGGTGGAGGTGGAAAGTATGGTACATGCAGCAGCTGAGGAACTCTGGAAACTGAAAGAGCTGGGTCACGATCTGCAAAGTTTCAGCCTTCATACAGATCTCAGCAGTGCCCTCAAAGAGCAGGACACAGACACGATAAACAAGCAGGTTTATAAGAAGGTATAGTCTTCAGGCATTTTGTTCTTGCCCTTTGAATGTTTACCATGAGCAGCAGCAGTCTTAACATTTGCTTCTTTCTTTAAGGTGGTATTTGATTTAACAAGAGAGATCTTTGGGGAAATCTTTGCTGAGGATCCTAATCTAAATCAGCCTATTTGGATGAAACCATGTAGGATCGCGTCTGCCTACTTTCGCCGAGTGAAAGATCCAAATGATCTAGATGAAATCAAGGTAGGAAGAAATCTTTGTCATGCATGGAAAGCGAGATGAAAAATACTGTACTGGCACTTGCCTGAATCTTAAAAGATCATAACAGGTGTATCCAGCAAGAGATGAGTTGAAAATACAAATGAGATTACAGACCTGAAAAGGGAGTTGGTCAAAATGGTCCTTTTTTAATTCAACAGTTTTGCCTGATACTGGTTGCATTTAAACCTTAGTCCTCTGTGCAGCCGTTGCCAGGATGACCTTGATCTTATAAAATCAGTGTGCTGACAGATAGCAGCTTTAGCAGATTTCAGTGGAACTCTGTATGGGTATATTGTTGTGGATCCAACAGTAAGGTTGGGCCAAATGGGATGAGCTGGATTTTTGTACTCGGACACGCCTGTGCCAACCTCATTGACGGCAGCGGGAGTTGCCCAGAGGGACCCAAAATTTGACTCGTGAGGGCATTGTTGTATTTGCCAAGCCAGAGAAGGTCTGTTGTTAATGATGATAGTGTTCAAGGACAAAACCCCAAGAAGCTGGAGCCTGACTGGACCTAGGTTAAACTTGCAGGGCTGGACATTTAGGAAAAAAAAAAAAAACTGTCTCCCTGAAAGTGCTCAACAAAGAACCTTTTGTACAGCTCATCAGGGCACAAATGAAGACTTTCACCTGTATTGTTTCTTCTGAAATTGAGAGTTTTTTGACTGTATTTCTGTATTTTGATTCACCTGTTGAAGATCCAGCGTGTTGACTGTCTAGAAAAGACAGAAATACCATCTAGGTGACGCTATTAGTTGAAAAGACTTTCAAAAGTGTGTGGCAGGGGAGAGCAGGGGCACAGGACAAGGACACCAAACTCCCACCCTGCTTTTTTGTTTAATATTCTCACATCAAATGAATTGTCATAACCTCCTGTTTGCTTTACTGTTTAATTGAAAATTTATGTTTTTAAGATTGTTAGAGCAGTGGGTGTCATTTCCCCCCCCACACACACACACTTCTGGATTTAATAATTGTTCTGCCTGTGTAATGCTGCCTCAGAGATTTTCACTGTAACTTTCTTGTGTGCACCGCGTGTCTCTGGGCTAAACAGAAAGCTGTTACGCGTTCTATTGATGTGACTTCTGAGGATAGGTACTTCGCATCTGTTTCATTTCTTAGCTCAAAATGTGATAAATCTCACCTTTCCTCTTTACCTCTGCCTTCTGTAGAGCTTCATTGCAGCTGAAGTTCTGAAACTGTTCAGCCTGAGGAAGGAGCCGAATCACAAAACAGACTGGCAGAAGATGATGAAATTCGGGCGGAAGAAACGGGACCGAGTGGATCATATACTGGTCAGTGGATGAAAATAAGCAATCGTCAGATACTGTCCACCAGACTGAAATGTGACATATAATTGTATTTTTAAAGTATTTGATCATGCTGTTTAAACAATACGGTGTGCACGAGGTATTGATAAAAGTGTCTGATTTTAGAGAGCACCCTGTTGACAAAAAGAGAAGTCCAGTGCCAGTGAAGTGAGGTGACTCAAGTGAATTCTCTGTTCATGGCTACTGATTTGACTGGAGTATAAGTTTGCCCGCTGCCAGAAGGTTAAAGCATGAATTTACAGACAGAAACACTGCAATGTTTGACTAAAAGGAGAGTAAACTTTTTCTTTGGGAAGGGAATATGTTTTTCTTTTTACTTTAATTTTTTTAAGTAATATTGTTTAACTTGGAGACAGTGATACTGAGACCAAATTGCTAACCAGATTCAACTGAAAGGCTGCAAAAGTCGTTGAGTTAGAACTCAACAGTGTGGGACATGAGGATCCCTAGTACAAGGTAACCAGTCTGCCAGACAGTACCCACACCTAAGCATTTCCTCAAAGCTGAGCAACCAGCAGGACTTCTGCTCCTCTAGTACTTAAGGTGAATGCGGCTGCCGATGGGGCAGAGGCAGTTCAGCGTTAAAACTGCGTAAGATAGAGCATGTCTGGCTGTGTACTAGTTTTTGAAAGTTACTTGCTGGCTTGTATTGCAGGATGATTAACATCTTTATTGGCTATAATGATAGTGAAGGTTCTGCTTGGAAATATGAGTCGTCATTAACACCGTGCTTCGCTTAATTATACCTGAAATTGATTCAACACACGCATACATATAAGTAACTTCGAGTCATGGTCGTGTGGTCTTTTAATTGCCCATCAGTGGAAGGCTTCCAACATAGGATTTTTCCCAGGGGTTTAATTTTAATTGTATGTAAATAGAATATCTATGTATAGGACCTCCATATCCTAGTACACTTGATTCTGAGATATGGAGGCTGTTAAAGGATGCACAGAAAAGACTTATGTTTGGATCCCTGAGAGAACTAATAGTACAGCTTCTATGCTTGTGTACAAATTTCCTGATTTCTTTGAACCATACCTGGAAAGAAAGATTCCTGACTGGAAAAATTGTTCTAGTTGAAGGCATTCAAAGTGCTCTAGGTGGAATGAGTTTGAAGTTCAGACAATGTGGTCTGTGATTTACATGCAGCCCCAGACATCAAAGATTAATGGAGTTCTGACAAGCTTGGCTTAATAAATAATGTGTTTAATTTTATTTTGTTCTCCCAAGAATATGGTAATAAAATTTTAGCTGAAGACTGGGAATAACTTTGTGAAGATTGCAGCATGTCATGCTTTATGAATAAGGTAGTCTCAGTGACATTTGCTAACAAATTTATACTGTAATGTGAGACACTATCAAAGAAGCTTCTAACTAAAAATCTAAGGAGATAGTATTCAATTTCTCTTACCTTGTTTTAATAAAATCTGTACGAAGCATGAAGTATCTCGATAGCTTTCTCTGCCTCCTAGTTAGCCTCCAACTTGTGCTTAAGGTAATGATAATGTAAATCCAAGGTCATAAGTGGATATACAGGTCTGTGCAAGATCTGCCTTTCCACTAGTAACTCACGGTGTAGCCCTGAGAGGTCAGTTTTGGAGTTTTCCAAGTTTTGTTTAAAGTATATTCAAGTAGTGCAACATAGCGGTTTCCTGAACGAGGAATCAAGACTTACTTGGTAGGCTTAGGTGCTCTAGAAGCTTCTTTAGAAATCTCAATTGAAAGTGCTTTGTTGAAGTTTTCATGAAGATTTAGCCAATATACGCTTCTTGCAATATGCAGGGGGTGTCACGTGAGTACATATATGAGCTGTTTGATTCTCCACGTTCTTTTGCTGCTCATAAAGACAAAGGCTGTTAAAAGAAAACATGATCTTCTCAAAGCAGAGGTAAACATTCTTAAGCTCCTGTTATTTATGTTTAAGTAACAGGTCCTTCTAAGTTGATGGAAATGAAGATTTCCCCTTCAAGTAAAACTAGCCTTCAAATGAAAACATCCTTTGATAGTTTTCTGTTGAGACAGCTATGTAATTTTAGGCTCTTTTAGAGGACCAAACACATCTGACTGTCCGGTACGCTCTGACCTGGGATCTAGGCATGACTAAGGGGGAGAAGGGTTTTGACACAGAGGAAGTGGATGCTGTTGTATGCCTTCTTCTCCAGCACATTATTAATAACTCTCAAATAGTGGCATCAAGTGGCTCTAAAACCAGGAGTCATGGCTGTTTGCTGAATTTCCTTTTATTTCTTCTGAAGGCACAGAAGCAAGTGCCAAGCTATTCTTCCCAGCTTAATCTCTTCCTGATTAGCCCTGGATGTGTCCTTCTGGGTTTATCATACTAAACCCAGTTCCTAGGGGTTCTTTTCTCCACCAAAGGTTCATGTTTGTGGGGAAGAGGCACAGCAGTAGAAGCAGCCTGTGCTGCACTGGTGCTCTCTGTCATGCTGGGTCCTGTAGGGACTGCAGTCAGCCATCGCACCTGCTGGGGAATTAAGGGGAGAACAAGATGCTCACCTTCTCGCTCTGCCTTGATCTTTGCTACTTCATCCGGTCACTGCACCTTCAGTTGCGTTTTCACTTTTGGCTGCACTTTCCCAGCATCGACACCAATATAGTTAGCCATGGTTTTCTGCCAGTGGTAAAAAAACATCTTCCTCTTCTACTTTTTTTTTCAGCACTGTTAGCTTTGATCAGGCATCTCTGTCCTCAGAAAGCATTGATATTGGGATTTCTTAAGAGACATCTCTGAACTGCTGGATAGTTGCTCCAGTTACTAACATTCACAGTAAATCTTGGCTTTTAGTAAACAAATACAGGAGGGTCATGTTTATGAAAAGCTGCTTTGTTTAAAATCAAATTAAAGGAGTGTTTAGGTGTTTGCTTTCTTCTCATGTCCCTTTGTGTTGCCACCTTTATCACGTATATGCTGTCTGTGCTCTATGGGAGAATCCCAAGTGTACACCTAGACTGAGGTGCCACATTTTGGTACATCAGGGCTGCCTGCACCTTTCAAAACCCCTTTTTAGTTTAAAAAGCAAGAGCCCTCGTATGTCCTTATTTAAGTTCAGGTGCTAACAATAGACTGTTTGCACTACTTTTTTTTTTTTTCCACTTGGGTCTTCAGCCAAAACTCCTTGTGCTGATCTGTTTGCACAATCTCTGCCATTGCTTTCCCTGCCACCCCCCCTTCCCTTTTATCTGGAGCTTGAGAAAGCAAAGCTCACATAATACTGCCAACCCTATGTGTTTATCTTTCACAGCTGAGAAGCCTGCCAACAGAGTGCTGAAAAGTACTTGATTTACTGACCTGTTGACTTAGCGGCTAGAGTGTTTCTTTCCGTGCAGTTTTGAACTCTGCAACAAAGCAAAGCTGTTCCTGTCAAGCCGTATTAGTTGGAAGGCCCGCTTCTGTGGCGCCGGAGACTTAAACCCTAAAGGAGTGCAGCAATAAGAAGAGAATCAAAGCCTGCTCGTGCACACAGTTGTGTGTCTCAAGGTTTCCACGCGCTCTGAGAGTGAAGGGCTGTGAGAATGCACCTGCCTGCCTTCCTCCAACCGGCATTCTTCCAAGGCAGTATTTTATTTCTGGATTTCTGTTCTTTTCAGTCTCCGAGTGATCTATTTGCTCCTTAAATGTAGTTAATTTTGTAGATATTCATGGTGTTGAATGGTAACGTTCAGAAATCTAAACCTAATAATTTACTTTCTAAAGTTTCCTTCAGATTATATTATTTTTAGTGTTGCTTTTTGGATACTGTGGCATTTATTACATGGCCAGCAGGATCATGCTTCCTCATTGTCTTCTGATTATTTTTGTGTGTGTGTGCGTGCCGCCTTCTTTGGAGTGTTTAAAATAAACACAAACCAAAGCTGACACAAACCATACTGCACAGCCTTCAGCGTTGTGTCACTATTTATCTTTTCCTGGAGGATGGAATTCAGTTTCATGAGAATAGGGGTTCCTTTTCCTGGCTTTGCACAAATGCAGTTTCTCTCAGAGTTTACTTCCTGGTATCAAATATGTAAAGTTTTTCTTTTGTCATGAGGATGTGCAAGAACTTAAATGCTGTGTGTGTACTGAAGACACTGCAAAGCCCGCTTCCGTGAAAGCCATGATAGTCATCAAACGTAAGCCAGATATAAGCAAATTGTCTCCATTGATTAGAAGCAGTTGGAAATACTACAACAAACGGATAAAACATTTCCGAGATGAAGCAGTCGCAAGTTCCTTGGTTCAGATGTCTGCAGCTAGGGCTGCGAAGCAGCGTGGCATTTTCCACACGTGTTCTGAATACTCTCTAAACAATACTTGCCTGCAGCTGCAAATTGCACATTCTTTGAGTTTTCCAAAAGTATGCTCGAGGAAGTCTTCCTAATGTCCTAATGCCAAAGGATATTGTGCACTGTGCCTCTGAGAAAAGGGGAGTGATAGAGGCAAGAGAAAATTAATCACTGATACGGTTTTTCTTTCGTGATCTTTCTGCTGCTATTTAACATCCAGCCTTTCTCTGCCTGCATCAAGTTACCTTGTGCTCTCTCCTTTGCTTGTGTTTCTTTATCCTGTGAATCTCTTTTTTTAATTTTTTTTTCCTTCTCTTCCCCCCCCTCCCATTCTCCTGGAGCACAGTAAAGGAACTGTCCCATCCCATAGTTGCCAAGTGAGACAGAATAAACAACAGCTTAGTGTGGATCTAGGTATTAGGGTTTGTTTAAGGGCCAGTGAGATCAGAGCTTTTAACTTGCTTGGTTATTTTGCTCACTTGCTTCCTCCCACCCCCAGTGTTATGTTCACTAGGTCTCAACTTTGCTTCCCAGCAGTGAGGTCGCTGCTGTCCTGGGAGGGTCGGGCAGAAAATTGCATTGGTTGGTATTTTGCAGCTGCTCCAAGTTATCAATCTTGGATGTCATCAATGTCCCTGGGCATCCTCCAGCATTCATTTCCACCCACCTCCTTCATCACTAGGATCTTTCCTCCAGCCAGGATCTTCACCTTCTCCCCTTGGAGCCCCTGTTTTCTCTCCCAGAATACTTCTGCTTTTTGGGAACCCTTTTTTTTTTTTTGCACCACCTCTTTCTTTTTGTGATGCCTATCTCTTGCTTTTCCTCATCTAAATAGTCTGTGCTACAGACACACAACACATAATCAGCTTCTAAATTGGTGCTTCTATCTTATGCCTCTTTATTGATGGGAGGACTTGGGTCACGCTGCTATTGTTTTGTCCAGGGTTTATCAAAATTTATAATCATCATATACCAGTTGCAGGCAGCAAGCTTCTGCTTGAGAGAGAGTTCAGAAACCTGTTTCAGACATTCTCTCCTACACAAACTTACAGTTATCGGCAGCTTGTTAGCGTTCTATTTAAATTATTTTTCACCTACAACTCTTGTTCAAAGTTTGATTGCCAGTGTTGTTGCTTCTTCCTTATTAGTAGGAAGAATAATGAAACCATTAACACCTCGTCCTTGACAACGGAGCAGCACTGAGCAGAGCTGTCAGACTGAAAGCCCGTGTCTAACTGAAGCCTTATGAATGGCTACAAACCCTGAAGCAGTGCCGGTTCCCTGGGGTTCCCATAGCAGTCTGTTCTTGGGCTTCACACAGTGTCTGGGGTTATTGAGTCATCATTATGCTACAGCAGCTGTCATCTTCAAAACTGACAAGTTTCTGGGTGGTTTGTCTTCAGGCAAAAAAAAAAATATTACATATTGATACCGGATTAGTGGATATTGAGTATGTTTTAACCTTGTTTTGGCAGTGTTTAGGTGTCTGTCCCACTTGTACAGTGTAAATGTAGTTTGGGTCCAGAGTGTAGGATTTATGGTCAGAGGAGCTTTCTGCTGAAGCTGAGCAGAGAAAGTGCTTTCAGCAGGTTTACTTTCTCATTTTAAATATGAGTGATGATTGCGCCCACTCTTTATTTTCTCAAAAGTTTGAACTTTTGAACTTTTGGGTTGGGTATATCTGTAATGCTGAAATGGTCACCAAGACGAATTTTTAATAAGTTTAATTGGAGATGTCCAGTCTGGAGAGACTCTCAGTAAGACTTGATTTGCTGAATGAAATTATATATTTCTATCTGTTACTAAAACACTTATTTGACAATAACCAGTAAAACAGGATTTCACTTGTCAACAATTCAGGAATAGAAGGAAATAAATACTCTTGGAGTTACTCTTTTAGCTGTAATGGCACAAAATTCCATTTGTAATAATGCTCTCAAATCCAATGGAGCATGGAGTACTCTGTGCAAATGCCTTGTAATACTATCATACAACACATGCAGCATTTTGTCTTCCTGTATAGAAGAACTGGAAAAGTTAGTTACTTCCTTTAGGTTTTCTAATTCTTACTCAAATAAAATGAACTGCAGTAAAGTCTTTTCTTTTTCTTCTTCCCCCATTCAAGGCCTTTGCATGATTTCTTACCAGTTTAAGCTTCATGGAGTCAGCTTCTTGCAAATATGCAATTAGCGACTTTTTTAATGGAGCTTCTGTTGTTGGCTAAGAATATCCCATTAGCTGAGTTCGTTCAAGTGAAAAACTTGTGCAGGAATATGAAATCCTTTGAAATGGATACTAAAGTGAAGGGCAGAAAACGTTCATACAGTAAAACAACATGTTTCAAATAGATCTGTGTTCATTTTGCTATTGCAAGCATTTCCTGTAATCTCTTCCAAAGACAGATAACGTTGTTGGCAGATGCCCACTGTTTTGGACTCGTTCTGGAACTTTGCAGGGGGTATTGTCCTAGAGCAACAGAATTGTAATGTTTGTTTTGGTTTTTTTCCTTTCTAACCTTCAAGGTGCAGGAACTTCACGAGGAAGAAGCGCAGTGGGTGAACTATGACGAGGATGAACTGTGTGTAAAGATGCAGTTGGCAGACGGGATCTTCGAGGCCTTAATCAGAGACACTGTTGATGTACTGAACCAGATAAATGAGAAACAGCAGAGATTGCTGCTTGTCTGACTGCGCTGAAAATAAACTTACAGCTGCGTAACCACCGAGTCACCGGCCTTTCCAACTCCTGACGTACTCTCCATCCTGCAAGCGCTGCTGCTGGACTTCCATGCGTGGAGTTTAAAGGCAGTTCGGACATGATTAAAGGAACCTGAATTTGCATCCGCTTCCACTAGAGACCTCACACCAGATTTATTATTTGGAACAAGCTGATCCCTCTCTCGAGGCTGTATTGTGGAGTGCTCAAGACTGTTCATGTGCCAATGCAGTTATGCCACGTAACTGTCAGCAGCTGTCTGGGGCCCCGGCCTGGGGCTTTGACATGTTCAGCTTGTGGTCTGAAAGGGTTGGGTTAAGTTGGGATACTGGATGCTTTGCTGGAATGGCTGTCAGCCATCAGCACTCAACTTGTCTTTAGAAATGTGAGTAATTTGGAGAAGAAACGGTTTGGTCAGGTTTTAGTTATAAACGGAGACTTACCGTACTGAAGAGTGTTATAATCTTAACACCTCTTCTCCTGCAGCCCTAACAATGTGCATCAGTTTTTTCTGCTCCAGAGCCCATTGAATTCCCTTCTCTGTGAAGTTGGTTTTCGCCTTTCTTCTGTGATGCGGTACCAAGTATGGTGCCGGCCAGTCCAGGGGAATTAGATAATGTTGCTTTCTGCATTCAAGTAAAGAATTCTTGCTGCTTTTCCTATGTAACTTGCTTCGGTCCCAAGGTGAAGCAAGATAAAGGCCACCTAATGTCAAGCATGAAAGATGAGCCCGTGGACAACTTTCCTCCTACCGTGTAGCACTTCTCTTCCTGGAGCACCAGCTGCTCCCAGATAATGGATACTCAGGACTTTCTCAGGCACGAGAGATGCAGGAGTGGAAAATACTTCCTCCCAAAAATTTGGCCTTCAGTCCCTCAGCTTCCTCTGTTACTGTCACCTGATAAATTGGAGCAGCTGTTACTTGAACAATTTAGAGAACAGAGTGTATTCACCAAAGAAAGCAGTGTCCAGTGCTTGACTGTCTGCATGTTTTGTGCTTGTGGGTTTTTTATTTATTTTCAGGTAATTTATTAAGTGGGTTATAGGAGAGTGTCCTGTGCAGTTGGCTGCACTGTCTTAGGTTTTGAGACAGCCGAACTTGAGAAAGCATCTGTTCTGGAAATTTCCAGAGCCCCATATTCTTCGCACAAAACCTCCAGCTTCTTGAGACAGACTTCCTTCTGCTGAGTGCTCCTTCCCAACCTGTCCCTCCCATTCTTGTTTTTTTATTGGAGGAACACAGACAGTCTGGGGTCAAATGTTGATGCCTTAATAGTGGATGTCCCTGTTTGCTAACCTGGGACAAGACCCAGAGGAGAGTCAGGTTCTCCAGACACACTGAAGCGCAGAAAGACACTTTGAAGCCCTCAGAGATGCCCCAGAGATGCCGCAACCCATGATAGATGTGGTGGGGAGATCTCTACCGTCTATTGATTCTTGGGCTTCCTGCTATGCATACCTCTGCTACTGCTCCCTTTTTGTTGTTTTCTCTTTTCCACCTTTTTTTTTTTTTTTTTAAGCTATCATTGGAGTATTTGCATTTTGCACAATGACACACAGCTGGTAACTTCTTCAGGGACAGCACTGGGAAATGTTGGATTTTTCAGAGATCCATGCAAATTCCCAGACACAGTATTGCCAGCAAATGACTTATGAGTTAATGGTGAGCCATATTCATGGGAGTTTAGTGAGTGGAAGAACAAGGAGGAGGTCACGTTGTATAGGAACACCTCCAATGGGCATATGCCGCGTCTATTCTGCAGTAGTGGCCCTGGAAGTCAAATAGTCTTGGTGGAGTTCAGCATTTTTTACCCTAAGTGATTCACTTGTCCACATAAAATGTCACAATGCTGAACCAGGAAACTCTCAAATGCTTAAGTTAGAAGCAAACTAAAGCTGCTGCGTTTAACCAGCATGGTGTCACTGATTGATTGGGTCACCGCCTCAGATTCCCTTTCCTGGGTGTATCTTCTTCAATAGCAAGGATCGTTATTTTTATAGGTAGCAATTAGGGAGAGAAGGCAGAAACCTGCAGCGTAGGTTTGTGGCCGGAGTACCACAGAAACAAAGTTAGTTTCAGTTCTGTAGATCCTGTGGCCGATATTGAGAAGGTTGCCCTGCATCACCAAGGCTTTTTGGCTGGTCTGCGGGGCTGGCATAGCTTTTCTGGTCTGTCCACCAGCAGGGGGAAGGTTGTACAGTTGGCCTGCTGGCGTGCTGGGGACCGTTGGAGGTCATATGCCTGTCGTCTTGCTGGCTTGGATAGCAGTAGCTGAATACCCTCTACAGAAGTTGTAACTATTTTTACAGCTGTTTGGGTAGAAGGAGGCTGTGTTGAAGTAATGGCTTTATTCCTTTGTAGACATCATGTTTATTTTTAGTAGCAATCCTTGATTTGGAGCAACCCTAAAAAGACTTGAACGTACGTGAATTATCTTCTCAATACCTCAAGTGTGTTGAGTTGCTTTGAGCTGAGTGTATACTCAAAACCTCGGGTGTGTTGAGTACTTGTGGACTGATGATTGCCGCGATGAAGCAACGGTCTGTCTGTGTCGTGGCTGGTAGTGAGGAGGTGTGGGGAAGCCTAGAGTCTCACAGAGGCTGAATTCTCCATTTCTCTCCTCTCCCCAACCTTCTAATTTTAATAACAAGAAGATATTTCTGGGTCCTGGTTAAAAGGTTCAAGGCTGAGACATTTTTTCTGAGACCCAAAAGATGTTTGGGACAGTGGCTGTCGCCACTGGGGAGATGCGGTTCCCTCTTCGGAAGGATCTCGGTGCCAAGTGGGAAAGCCCAGGCTTGTGAGGAGAAGGAGCGCGAGTACCTCTCTCACAGCAGGATGCTCCCTGAGCCGAGCTGTGGAATATCAGTGCTTCTGCCTTTTCTGAAAGGCTTGTTGCTCACAAGGTGGAACGAGAGATTGAAAAATCCCATCTTGTTCACTTTCCTTTCTTGAAAAAGTGGCCTTAGCTTTTTGCAATACTTGAATAAGTGTGTACCTGCAGAAGATCTTCAGTAGCACAGAGATAGAGACCTTTTAAGTGACTATTCTGCGAGGAACTGCGTGCAGTTCCGACTTTCATATCCCTTTGCTACCTTAAGAATATTAGGAAAATAAAAGTACTTTTCAGCAGAGAAACAGTTGAATCTTATAAGGTATTTAGTGCATCTGAAGTGTTTACAAATCAACTAAAATGGAGAAAAGCAAACTATTGAACTTATTTGTAATTTAAATGTTAAATGCAAAAATATATACAGATGAAAGAGGAATACTGTAATTAACCTGCATTTACTAGTTTTTTCCTTGACTTTGCAGAGCCTTTTGATACACATTTGCAAAGCCGCCTTTTGGGAGGCTCTGTCTCCCTGTCTACTCTGTGTGGAGATGCTGAAAAGAAACCCTTTTACTGTGTACGTGTAAATAACCTGGTAACTTGGTTTTTGGGCCAGTTTCAGCTAATGTTCACATTCAGAGCAGCTTTGCACAGTAGGCAGATCCAAGGATGTGGAGGGTTTTTTTTTTTGTAATTAAGAATTGTAAAATAACCAGGGTGGTCCCTGTGTACACCAGTGTAAATATCTTTGGTAACTGAAATGTACTTTAAGAGAACAAAATCTGTAAATAAACTGATTTATAAATTAATCTTGTTTTCTGGTTCTTTATAAAATGGACCTTTATTAATTACCCAAATGGTTGCTAATTCTGAAGGTGTCCTGAAGATTTGTCCCTTGTACGTTCCCCTTTCTGTCTGATGCTGTAATTGGGATGCCAATCACAGTCCACAAAAACCCATTAGAGTTGCCTTAATTATAACCAGAACATTATTAGAATTTCCTTATTGTTAAAGCTGGGTGTTGATAAAAGCAAAAATAGCATTGCGTAATCATTGCAGGAGTGCACTGCATGATCTGCGGGACAGAAATTACTCCTTGCATATGTTTATTTAAAATCGGTTTAAAAAACTCATGGTTTAAAACATTGCTGGGGGAGGGGGAAGCTGTTTTTAATGCTAAACAGCAGTCTTGGAATTAAATTCTTCAGAGCTTCAGCCTTGTTTTGGATCCCTTAATTAGACTCCTAAATTGTTAGAGCTGCCGTTACCAGCACCGATCAGTACTTCGCTGAGGGAGCAGACCTTGTTCCCTAAAAACTTTATGTATTGGTGAAATTCTCCTAAATCTTTGATGTTTCCTTTACAGGAAAAAAAAAAAAAAAAAAAAAAAGGCAACAACCCAACAACTCCGCTTTCACACGTGAGAGGTCCTGGAGCTCCGTTAAGTGAAGGGCTGAACAGTGGCAGTGCCAAACCACAGGCGCGAGGGCACGTGGCGAGCGAGTGGCAGCGGGAAATGCGTTGAGACCAAGGGTGTTTATCGAGCCTCCTTCGGTGCCTACAGCCGCTCCTGCACCTCTGCCGTGCTTCGGTGCCGTTTATTACCGTAAAATTTTCTGCCCAGCAGAAAAGGCTTCGCTTTCCATTTAGCATAGACCTCTGCAAAACCCAGCTGGTGGTCTTTCCGGCTTGGAGGATGCTGCGTGGCAGGCTGTGCCTCGCCACTCTTTTCTGCCCGTATGCATCAACCCGGGTGGGGGGGGCACCCGTGTGAACAGAACAGTTGCCAAGGGTTCTGCACCGTGCTGTTTGTGTTTGTTGTGTTTGTGTTGTTTGCTCTCTTCTTTTTCTTTAGCAGAGGTCCCTCGTCCTGGAGGAAGGCTTGCTGTCACGATGGAAGCGGTTTTGCTGCAGTCCCGCCGTGCCAGCGTGCGGCAGGAGTGGTCCTCAGCGGAACCTGTTGGAAACACTCTCTGCAGCCCCTCGTGCGCAGAGGGAAGCACGTCGCAGCCCTCTGAGCTGGCGCGGTCGAACCGGGCAAAGCACAGCGGTAGGTCGTTTGATGTCCAAAGGGCCGAGACGAGATGGTGCTGCAGCCTCTGGGCCCTCATTACCGAGCAGCAGGAGAGCATCCCTGTCGCTGCTTTCCCCACCCACCCTGCAGCGATTTTATTTTTTTTTTTTGCTCCGCGGGTCTTGTATTTTCGGACAGTGATCTACTTGCAGCCGTCAGCATCCATCCCTGGAAGTGGCTTAGAGTGCATTTCACACTTAAAAAAAAAAAGAAAAATTGATCTGTGCTTCTCTGGCAAAAGAGCTGGCTTCCCTTTAAAATGGCTCAAGCGATGGGAACGCTGCCACGGTGCTCTGGCCAGTGACACAGCAAACTGCTCCATTTCTACTGCTGTGCTTGCCCAGGATGCCCGGTCATCAGCTTAATGAAGGCTCTGATTCCTTCATTTGCAAGTCTATGTTGCTTCACTCTGGCACTGACTTTCTACGGTAGTGTTTGTGCAACTCTTCCCAGAACCCTCCAAGCGTGGTTGCCTTCAACAAGCCATTTCACCCGCGGACCTGGTGAAACTCCCGGGTTGGGCAATGGCAGGCCAGCCGCCTTCCCAACGGCACGCTGGGTTGAGTGGGACTGTTTTGATGCCTCCCTTCCCGGGTGCCACCCGCTCCCGGGTGCCTCCCCAGGGCCGTGGTGCCAGCTGCAGCCATCACACGTCCTAAAATGCCTGGCAGAGTTGCTGGAGCACTTGAAATATTGACGCTGCTCCAGATGTCGCTGCGCCCTGCCTAGCACGAGGGCTTCTGCAATGTCCCGGGCTCTCATTAACACAGCCCTCGGAAGAAAAGGAGCCGCTGGGGAGCTGCTGAGCCCTGACAGCTCTCTTCAGCATGCAGGAAGGAAAGGAAGGGGGGGCTGCCCGGCCACTGGCACCCAGCCTGGAGCACGGGCCACTGGTGGGCAGGAATGCAGATGAGATGTAATGGAGTTTGAAAGCATTAGGGCACTCTCGGGATGTGGGTCCTGTGGGGGGAGGGGAAAGGCACCCTGCAAGGTCTGAAAACTGGAGCAAACAAATCCCATAGCCCCAGCCCTGCACCTGCCTTCCTCCTCCCGAATAAGATCCTGCAGAAATTTGGGGAAAAGGAGGAAAACAGAGCTGTTTGGAGGGCAGCAGCTCAATTCAGGAGGGTGAGGGTTAGGCAGGAGCAGGGCGTAAGGGAGATATTTGAGGTGAAGATGCCTTCTTTTGCCTGCCAAGTGTGCTGTGCGAGGGTGGCCTGGAGCAGGTCTGGTTGGTTTGAATGCTTCTCTTGGCCCCAGTTTTCCAGCCCTTTGCTCCAGCTGTGCACAACCTGGGGTGTCCCTTGGGCTACGTTCCCTCTCCAGTGTTGGTTTTCCAGTGGCTTCCTCTTGCAGGCTGACTTGTCTGTCACTGCCCCGTGAAATCTAGGCTGACCCAAACTAGGGTTTTGTCTGAGAGTTTGATGGAGGTGGAATTAACACCAGTCCCATTGGGTGTCCCAGACATTTTATTTTCTTTTATTCCAGGAAAATTGAGGGAACACTTCATGTTGCTTGGCTTGAGGAGCTCAGCAAGGAGCCCGGTCCAGTGTCCATGTCCTGCTGCGTTGCTCTGCGGAGGTGATGGAGCCAGTGCTGCTCAGTGAACTTGTGATTGGGCACACCAGTCCATGGTAGGCGAGACCTTGCTTACGTTGCAGGACTACTGCCACAGCAAGAGAGGAGTGCTCCATTGTCATCCGTGTGGTATTCTCAGTTTCATGTGCTGCAATTAAACCAGCTGCCAAGTAATGATGTGGCAAATCTGGGCGGTGTGGCCTCCTCCGATCTGCTCCTGGAAGCTGGGCAGATGAGCTGGAGTGGAAAACATCTGCTCTGTGCATCCTGGGTCATGGTGATGATTTATGACTTTAAGTAGATCTTAAATTTGCAGTTAAAACGTTTCCTACCCAGACATACCAAAGGTGGTACCGGTTCCTCCCGGTCCCCCCAGGTCCCTCTGAAGAGAGCGAGGGCAGCGTCGCTGCTGTCCTTTCGAGCAGGGATGAATCAGCAGAGGGTGAATAGCAGAAAGGGGCTGGTACTGCCGTAGTCTCTCTGCAGACACAAACTACGTGAATGCATTCATCACATCCTGAGAATGCACCCCGGATTTTCTTTTACGTCTATTGTTATTATAGGCTGGTTGGGCTTGAAAGGTAGAAATCGACTGTATCCGACCAAGCCTGTCTCACGTAGTCGGCGATTCCCAGCTGCCAGTGGGGGTTACAAGGGGCCTTCCTGGCCTTCGTCGGTGTGAGCCCGGCAGAGCTGATGCAGGGTGTGGGAAGGAGTCGGGGTCCACATCCACCCCATACGTTACTCCCTGTCTTGGCAAAGCCACAGAGGCTGGCAGGTTTATCGCACAGGCGCTGCCAAAGGTCTTGTCTAAAATGGTGTCTCAGCAGAGGCGTGACTGGTGCCACCAGTGGAAAAGTGTCACCTGGATTGGAGTGTCCCAGCTGACTTCAGCTGGCTGGGAGGTGGCAGGTGGCACAGATTTCACTGGTTTTCTGAGGCTGTTTGGAGAAGCTAATCAGGGAAATTAGGTTTTTCTTTTATTTAAAGAAAGACCACATCTTAAGTGGTGCTGTGCTCCATGTCAAGAAAAGCTTCACTGAGTTCATCAGTCCCATCTTGTGAAGGCTGGAGAGAGAGGAAAACTGCGGAGCCTCCTCTGCAACTGGTATTTCCGAGGTGCTCACAGGGGAGTTGAATGCGAATTTCTCCAAATGGCTTCCGAAATGCCAGGGCCAGGTGACGGAGTTGCCGTGATTGTATCATGAGTCTTGCATTGGTTGCGTGTTTTTCTTGGAGTCAGTTCCTGGAATCGCACAATTAGGTAGGAACGTGTTCTTTAATTTTCAAGGAAGAAAGTCTGTTTCAGGATCTCCCTATTCCCAGACCTTCACAACTAAAGGGAAGTAAGTAGGTCCTGGATCAGCTTACCTGGCCATTTTGAGCTATTGGTGTTTTGCAGCCAGGTTGATGCTTTTAAAAATGGACAGTAGAAGCCCTTCTCCATTTTCTGAAGCATAGTGCTTTCCAGCACTTCAAGGCTGAATACATAAAAACCCAACTGCTCTTTCCTCGTCTCCTTTCTAACACAGTACTGAGGTGATCAGAGTAACTCTTTGTGTCTGCAAAAATGATCCATTTTGGGTGCACAAAACAAGTTCTGCAGGGCTTAAATGATTTTGGTGAGATCTTAGCTGCCTTTGAGGCTCTCAGCCTGTTGGTGTTGCCCACACCTCATTGACTTCAAGGAGATTCCTGCTGGCTATTAGTCTGGGAAAGGAGATTTGAGAGCTGATGAGCTTAATGAACTAAAGCCACAGCTCAGCTGCCGAACGGGGACTTGTGCATCGCAAGAACCTCTATGATGGTCCTTAGCCATGACTTTGCTATGTATGAATGGAATACATCTCTTCCCAAAGTTAAGGATGCCAAGGTTGCCGCTGAAGGCTTTGCTGTGCAGTGCAGCTGAAAACCAAGTAATGTGCCACGAGAGCCTGGAGCTGGGCTTTAGGGCTGGCCAGGGGCTCAGCAGCCGGGCATCCAGGGTCACCCATCCACTGTTGCTTTGCTCAAAGGATCTGCTAGCGGTGAGGGGATGCAAAGCGAGAGAGGACAAAAAGGCAGGCAGTGCTGGGAGGGCATTTCTAAAACCTCTCCAGGCTCCTACTGCTTCTTGATATATATATTTTAATTATTATTCATCTTCATTATTCTCAAGTCCACCTTAAAATGGGTTGTTTCAAAAATCTCTGCTTCATCTTTGGCTTTCCCTGCCCATGCCCTGTCTAAGGACACTGTAATGAAAATCCAGCTCTTCCCAGTTTGAGGTGGAAGACAAGCCTCGTTTCTTCCTTTTGCATCAGCATTAAAAGGAAAAAAGGCTTTTTGGGCAAGTCCCTGCCTGGAAAGCCCCACACCCTGCCGCTGAAGGAGGCTGTTCCCTGGGGAGCTGTGGGGATGGGATGTTCCAGCCTGGCAGCAGAGTCCTCAGCAGCCCCGGCTGTTCCCCGGGCAGCCGGAAGCAGGAGCATCCCCACCCCGGGGCTTCGGTGGATGAGCAATGGTGTGGCTCACCTCAAAAGGAGCCGGAGCCCCAGGGTGCCAGCTCTTGCCCGTCTGCCTTTGGGTTAGATGCTGCTTTTGCATCTAAAAAAGGATTCAAGGAATTTGGGCTCCCTGGGAGGGGAGGGTGAGCCGGATGGGGAGGATAATGGCAATTATGCTGGTGCTGAGCACCTCTCCTTCACTGTGATAACCCAATCAAGCTGATGAGCCCTTAGAATAAGGACTTTAGCCCAGGGTAAAATAACGGTGATGACATCCCTAAGCACAGGGAGGGATCTTTGGCTGGAGAAAGACGAGTTGCGTCTCCAGTGATAGCAAGGGACCCCCCCCTTTCAGAGCAGCCCTGCACCACGGGCTGGGCTGCGCCTCTCTCCTCTCCCTCCTCGTTGGCCAGCAAGGTGTGATAATCCCTTAAGCATTTAATTACAGCTGGCAGGGCTCGATGAAACTATCTGCTGCCCCGTTTGCATCAGCCTGGACCCACACAAGGCGTGTGGCAGCAAGGCCATGAGGCTTGTGTCTGACAGGCTCTGTGTGTCCCCACAGCTGGGATGCCTGGCAGGGGGGGCCCTGTAACTCCCCCAGACCCTGTGCCCAGTGTGGAGGCCCCTGCCCTCCGCTGCCACGGCAAGGCTTGGCTCTGGCAGGCTTGTTTTTCTAGCATGGCAAGTCCGCCTAAAATACCTAGGTGGGGCCCAGCACGGCTAATGGCCTTCCTGGGGACAGAGCCAGCAAACCAGCCCTCCAGAGCGATAGGCACCCCCAGTGCCGGGGGGGAAACCCCCCTCCTTGGCCTCAGGGGGCTGGGAGGGAGCGGAGGGCTGGATTTCATGGCCGTGTCCACCCCGGCAGCGCCTGGCTGTGCCCTGGGGGCGCTGGGCAACGGGGCACCTTCCTCCCTCCCCGGGGTGCCAGTGACGTGGGTGTGTGTGTGCGTGAGCAATGGCACGGCGGGGAGGCTGCGGCCTGGCACGGGGCAGCCGAGGATGGAGGCCTGCTTGTTTTTGGGAGCGGAGGGAGCTGGGTTTTGGGGGTTATCCGTGTCGCGTGTCCCCTGTGGCAGGGCCTGGGGTGATGGCAGCCCGCTCTCCGGGGGTGTCCCGGCAGCCGCTGCCCGGTGACGCCAGCTGACATGGGGGGCAACCCACCCGGGGCGCTGCCCTCGGGCCTTCCACCGGGGATGACTGAAATGGCGGTGGCGCTGCCGCAAATTTTGGGGCCTGAATCAGTCGTCTTTTGCCCTTTTTTCCCTCGCTTTATCAGAATTTTATCATTTTCATGCTCCCCCTACCCCAGCAGGGCAGTGCTGCGGCCTCGCCCCCCTGATGCAGGGGGGAGGCGGGTGGGTGTGGGTGTGTGTGTGTGTGTATTTTGGGCACCCCCCACGATATGGGGGTGTCGGGGAGGGGTGGAAGGGTGTTCAGGGGTGCGCCCCCTGCGCCCGATAGGGGGCGCAGCGCTGCGGGAGGCCTTGGCCCCGCCCCCCACCCGCCCCCCCCTTCCACCCGGTGGGCGGGGCCTGCGGGCGGCCGTAAAGGCGGCGGGCGGC
>JAOXNO010000004.1:2145652-2193171 GCA_028565335.1 Limnodromus scolopaceus
GGAGGGACAGCGATGTCAAATAAACTCGGGATGCTCTTTAGCAAAGCTGCTGTCTTCGGGCTTTTTCTTCCTCAACAACGGGAGGGCAACAGCGGCCACCGTTGGCATCACCGTTGCCCTGTCGGCTGTTTTTGGGGGGTCTTTGGGTCTTGTCTGGATGGAGGAGCCGTGGATGACACCGGTCATCGTGCCCTGGCTTTTTTTTTTTTTTTTTTGTGGGCATGGAGAGGTGGGTGGGTATCTCCATCCCTGCCACCCCAAGATGCCTGCAGCTTTCCTGCCACCATGCAGCAGTGGTGGTGGGTGCCCATGGTCCCCCCGGTGCCGGCAAAGCCGGCACCGGGGGGACCATGGGCATCCACCACCATTGCCCACCCATACCACAGTGGGTGCAGGTGAGATGGAAAAGCCATACTGGGGGGGGCGAGGGGGGGGGGGAAAATGGCTTTCCAAGCCTCTCCGTGGGCACCGGTGTGTTGTTGGCTTTCTATATTATTTTAATCATTTTAACATTTAATGCTTCTCAATTAAAGTGATTTCCTGGAGTAGATGCCAAGCTTAGAGACCCGACTGCACATTAACCACTTTCCCGCAGCGGTAGTTAAAAAAAAAAAAAAAAGGCAGCGAGGGATTTAACCAGCAATCCGCAGGGCTGCCGGGGAAAGGTTTGGCTGAATAAAGCAGATTATAAACAATAATATATGTCTTTCTCTTCTTCTCTCGCCCCCCCCCCGAGTTGTTTGTTATTTTTTGGAAAGGCTCCAACCTCACAAACAGACCTAAAGTGCTATAAACATCTAAACATCTCCGGGGCTGAGCGCTCAGCCCCCAAAATGTGCTCTCTGAAAGCACGGGCATCGCGGCTCCTGCTTTTCATCCCTGTTTTAAGAGAGATTTTATTTTTTACTATTATTATTATTATTATTTTTTCCCAGCGTGTCCATCAAGCCAGGTGGTGGCTGTGCATTGTGGCGCCGCAAAAGGGTGGCCTTCTTTGCTTGTCCCTAACCTTGATGCCACCGTGTTCCCATCTGGAAGGCAGCGGAGCAGCTCTCCGTGCAGCACCCCAGCGTTGGGGTTGGCATCTTTGCTTCATCTGCATCACCGATGATGGGGTCGCTGTCGTCGCCGGCCGCATTTTGACCTCTGATGAGACCAGGCACCACCAGCCTGTGTGTCCCCTTGGCAGGGGGAAGGAGAGCAGAAGCCATTGCGGGTCCTTGTTCGAGGGTTGGGGGGGCTGCTGCATCACTTCCATCGGATAAGCATCGCCCCCCTGGCAGGGACCCTAAATGCTGACATAGAATCATAGAATTGTCTGGGTTGGAAGGAACCTTTCAGATCATCTAGTCCAACCATCAACCTGATGCTGACAAAAGCCATCACTAAACCGTGTCCCTAAGCACCACATCTACCCATCTTTTAAATACCTCCAGGGATGGCGATTCCACCACTTCCCTGGCATTTGCCGTGCAGCCTTGGTGTTTCTCAGCAGCTTGCCTCATGCCCTCTCTGCATCCAAGCTCCTTTCCCCAGCCCCGTGCCACAACTGGGCAGCAAAAGCATCCCCCCCCCTGCCCCCAGCACAGAGGGGCTGCTCACAGGTGCCCAAGGTGTTGCTTTCCCCATCCATGCTCCAGCGAGGAAGGCAGTTTCTCAGGGAGGCTCCGAGGGAGCAGGCTTCAGGCTCAAGTCTCCTACTGACTTCAGGAAAAAAACCCCAAAGGGGCTTTTTTTTTTCCCAACCTCCTCTCCCCCCTCCCCCCCATCACTGCAGCTCCACAGCCTATCAGATCCCTCCAATATTAAGCTAATGGAAAAGAAGCTGACATGGCCAGTATAAGGGCCTGTACAGTCCATCAGCTTGCCCAAGCCATTTCATCCCCACCACTGAGCCTGCCTCGTGCCTGGCACATTTCAGCCACGCCGTGGTGGTGCTTTGGCTACTGGCGGCGTTCAAGCCAGCGCAGCAAACTTCGTCAGCGTCAGCAAAAGCTGGCAGGAGCCAGCAGCCACCATGAGGGGCCAAAATCCACGCGTGCCTCCAGCCCGGCCAGTCCTTAGCAGAAGGAACATTCCCATTTATTTTCCCGAGGCTGGATGTGCTGCAGAAAGGACTCGATGGCACGTAGCTTCCCATCACGGTGACGGAGGTCTCCTATGCGTTAGTGACATGGTTTGGTGATGGGTTTTTTTTAATCAGAGTTAGGTTGATGGTTGGACTAGATGATCTTAAAGGTCCGTTCCAACCTGGCCAATTCTACAATTCTATGCCCCACCCTCTCCTGGTTGTAAATCTCCTTCTCTGGGGAAAAGCAAGCGGCATGACAACACCCCACAGGGAAGCCATGGTCTCCTCTTGCCGGGTACACCACCCAATGCAGCAGCCTCCCCCCAGCCAGGAGTTAGCCCAAAGTACAAACCCATTCAGCAGCTCCCCTGGACCATGCCCAACCCACCAGCACAGCCCAGCGGGGAACCCCATGAAGATGCAGAAACTCTCCCACCCATCCCACCTCACTCCAGCACCTGAGGTACCACCACAAATTTCCCATTTTTCTGGGCATTTGGCCAGCTGAAAGGACCATGAAGTGTCCACAACAGCCTCAGAGGGGTGATAGGTTTATGTCCATGCCAGGTTCTTACAACACCCCAGCCCTGAACAAGCCACCCCGGGGACCAGCATGGGATAGGAGGATCTGGAGCTGCTGATGGAGGTGGGGTTTTAACCCTGTTTAATTCAGCAAACCTATTGTGAGACGTGGTAAAAGTCCTGTCAGCTTGGAGTGGTTAGTTAGCCATAAAGCACTCGTCTTACATGTGTTAGGTGAGAAGTTGAGGGAGGGACAGACAGCTGTAGAACCCCGGTCTCTTTTGTAGCCCTCTCTCCCCACGACTAGAGCTTGAGCAGAACTTTCCAGGGTCTACAACAGCACTGACCTGCCTCCCATCCTCATTGCTTCCAAGGAATAAAATCACTCCCTGCAAGAAAAACGCACAGAGGCTCCATCCCAACACTGTGCTTTTATTTATAATATTTTGCTTGGACCCAGAGGAAAAAAAAAGTAATAAACCAAAACTCAACCCGAACAGGAAAGCCGAGCATCTCACCTGGCCCAGCTGCCCTCCCCTCCCCACAGAGGAGCCGACCAGTCAGCACAGGCTGCTCTGGTGAGACATCTGATGCAGTATTTGTATTTAATACATTAAACCGATACTCGGGGCCTTCTCCAGGCCCTCACTCCCTCCCCCCTAAATACTGATAAATGTCAGAGCATGCAAAACCCTGATCCCGTCCTGCCCAGGATACGTGCTCGGCCGGCCAGCCCTCCTGCTGGTGAGCCCACCCAGACCCTGTGTTCTAAAAGCCCCCCTTTGGTTTTCCCCCCCCCCCCCCCAAGGCATTTTGGAGCAAGAGGGGAAGAGAAGGGGGGGGCGTTATTGCGGAGTGTCTCTGTCCTCCCCGCCACACGTGGCCGCGGGGTTAGGTCTCGCCAGCGGTGTGCTGCTGCAGAGCCGAAGCGATGGCTTTACAGTCTGTCACCTCCGCCGGCAGGCAGCCCTCCTGGTCCCGGAGCGTGGGGTCGGCTCCCGACTTCAGCAACAGCTCCACGATGTCCAAAAACTCGCAGGCGGCAGCTGGAGGGAGAAAGGGAAGGGTTAGTCTGGGGATCCTGACCCGAGGGGGCGGTGATGGGTGTTTGTGGAGCAGGGCTGTAGCTGGCCATTTCCCACGCTGTGTGCCAGAGGCAGGAAACGCCATCTCAGCACCTGGCCAGGAGGAGAAGAGCATTTTTCGGGGCAGCGTTCGGTACTCAATGTATTGCTTGCCTTTGGATTTGACAGTGCAAAGGAAAGAGAAAAGACAGGGTGAAAGCAATGAAAAGCCAGAAGTCCTGAGAGGGTGTCACTGGTGCAGCCACAGCCCCAGAGCCCGGCCGGTTTGCAGGGCATCACCTGGGAGGATGCACAGGGTGCCTGGGCGCAGTTCGGCTACTGCTGCTCCACTTCCAGGACTGGAGACAGACCCTGGGAAGGGCTACTACAGCACCACAGAGAGCCCTGAAATGCCGCCTGGGAAAGCCTCCCCTGACTGCTTTTGTACCCAGAATTTGTAACGTATTTATAATTTATAACCCATTTATAAACACCTGCCCCTCACCTGCCTCCTGAACCTCCCTCCCAGGGCTCCACAGGCAGCACATCCCAGTCAGTACTGCCTGGCTCCCCGCTTTCATCCAACATTTCCCCTTGCAGAAAATTCAGATGGCTTTTTACCTGCTGGCTGGACTTTCCCCGAGCACCAGCTCCAAGGGCACACACCTGCACCCACTTAGAGTTGGTAACAGCACACCACTGTTATTTCTAACCCATACACCTGCTAGCAATGATTTTTTCAACCCTGATTTGCTCTGCCAAGATAGAATTAAGTTTAACCTGAGCTCTTCCCTATCCTGAGAACAGCCTGGCAGCTTGCAGCTCCCTCCCCAACCTTGCCTAAGGATGTTATATTAAAAAAGAAAAAAAAAAAAAAAAACTGGGAAAATTCTTAAGACTGAAGAGCTGGGCTTGGCTGATGGCAGCAGAAGTCCCAGTGCCTGGATTTTCCCTTAAGCCCACGCAACGCAGATCTCAGTGAAGCCAAAAACTTCCTCAGCCCCGACCTGCCTTACGATACCACGAAGCCGGCAGCTTCCTCTCACATTGGTAGCAATTGGTTTCAATTATATTTCAGACGCTTTTACAACATAACCGACTAACTCTTCTTTTTGCCATTAAATGTAGTAATTAGAGTGTCTTTTTGCATTACTCTGCAGTTTTCTACTGACCCGAAGGGACAAGCAGCAATGTTTAATTAAAATAAATTTGACATGATTGGATCTTATACTGAAAAAGATAAAAAAAGAGGAAAAAAAGAAGGGGTACCGGGTTGGTGAGGAAACAGGTGGGGGTGTGGGTAAGGCTGAGCTGAAGGGCCAGGAGGCACATCTTGGGGTGATGGCACAGTCTCCTTGCAGAAAGCAGACTTCCAGGGGTGCCAAGGAAGCTGTAGTGGCAGCTCCTGGGGATGGGGAGCTGGTGCCCGCCTGGGGAAAGGTGGCTTTCTTGTCCAGTGCCGCTGGCAGGCACTGCCTGTGTCCCCCAGCGGGCCAGGGACATCCCCGGGGACGAGCACAGCTGCTGGATTTATCGCACCCTGGGACCCTCGATTTGTCAAGGGCCGGAGCGGCAGCCCTGACACTGGCACGGGTGAAGATGGATTTCCATTCAGCGCAGTTCGCCTTCCGACTCCATTAATCCTCAGGGTTCAGATGATGAATTTCTTTCTTTCTTTTTTTTTTTTTTATTATTTATTTTCCCGCCAGCGTTCCCTCCCACTGCCCTGCCACAGCACAGAAAGAGCCGAACAGATGGTGCTTTGCAGGGAAGCCGGAGAGCCCATGAGGATACAGAGCCTGCCCACTCTGCGGCCACGTGGCCACAAGCGCTCGGAGAAGCCTTGATTTCCTCTGGGAGAGGCAGCGGCAATGATTTTAGTATTCCCGGCGGGTGGGTGGATGGACGGATGGATGGATGGATGGATGGAGAGGAGCTGAAGACTAACGGGCCCGTTTAGCGGGGAGACTGTGCTCATACCCATCAACCCGGCACCGAGCGCTGCCTCCAGCCCGGAGGAGAGCAGGTCCTGCAGTGGGTCCCACCGGTGAGCCGGTGCCTTCGGACCACGCTGCCAGCTGGCCTCCACTTAACCTCCGATTACAGCCGGGGTCGGCGCCGATCGGAAGGAGGCAGGATTTATAACCCGCAGCAGGATGCAGTTTGACACCGGCTGTAATCAGGGGAGCTGTCACCACAAGGACAGCTGTCAGGCGACGCCGGCTCATAAAAAAGGGATGGAGACACCCTAAAAGCAGTGGCGGCCTTGCTCATGGGATTTAACCCTTTCCCTGAACAGCCTCTAACAAAAGGGAAGGCCTTGCAAAGGCACTGCTCTGCTCAGCACTGTCAGAGACAGTTTTCATACGAGCTCTCATGCCTCCCCGCCGCAATTAATGGCTTGGTTACGAAGTGCTTACCGATGAGATTTTCAGTGAGTTCCAGTTTCAGGCCAATAGCCACCTGAATAAAAACCATTCACTCATTTAACAAGCTGTTTTCAAGATGGGGGTGATTTATGACCAGATCAGCTAAGTAAGGGAACGAGGACAGCCTGGGTGCAGCGATGGTCAGCCAGGGACAGCGGGGTCCCCGTGGGCACGCCGAACCCGTGTGCCAGTGACCCAGAGAGGCGTCCCCAAAGATAACATACAGGGAAGGGAGGTGGAATAATAGTCAAGCAGAAGGAAAAAATCTTCAGACTCAAAAAATGCAGAGAAGAAGCCTGCAAAACTGTCATTCTTGAGACGTTTGAGCTGGCAGGGTGGATCAGAGAAATCATTTCTGAAATAATGTTAACGAAATCAGCTATGTTTGTTTGCTTGTGTTAAAAAACCTGCTTCAGCCACCAGCCACAGGGGTCCACCTGCAAGTAATTTACATTGAGGCGATGCAGCCACCCTCTACTTTCACATACTGAACTTGCTTGAAGCAGGTGCTCTTGGGTGACTTACGTTATGCTTTTGCACAACCTACTATAATCCACTGTGCACCTCTGGGTAGGCAGAGCAGGGGAGAGAAAGCCCAAAAATGTGGAATGAGCTGGGCAGAGAAAGGGGCAACGTGGCACTGAGTGCTGCTGTTCTGCAGACAGCAACGGATTTGCTACTTCAGTCAGAAGGATAAGAGCTTGAAAAATAAAGTATCCTACAGGAAAGATGACATGGGGAGAAGTCATACGTTATTGTAATTACAGTCTCAGTTCAGGGGCCCTAGAATCTGGGAGTTTAGATCCAGATCCAAATGGAATGATGGTCTGCAAAGCAATTTTGCCCTCCTGCTGATGTCCTTGTGGAGAGATCAGAAAGAGAGAAAAAGGCACAAACACTTCAGAATGACAAGTGCACTCTTAATTACACAGTGGCAGGCATCGAGAGAGAGTATGAAATAAGAACCAGTATGTCTTAATTTTGGAAAAAAATTATGACATAGATAAAATCGATACTTTTTTCCTATTCCCCACACATCAGCACTGCATATGTCTCTTTAGTCTCTACTTTTCTCATTTGGAGACAGAACAATCTTTCAATTAAAAGGATTGCTACAAAATCTCATATCTAATTAGCATGTAATTGTAGGAGGGACACAAACTGTAACTTTGCTCTGCTGGTTTTGGTAGTAGAGAAGCTGCTGTCTGGGCTATGATCAAACAGGTTTGTCACCAGGACACGGGAAGGCGAAGCCCATCTTGCTCGTCCCCTGCCCCTCACCTGGGTAACCTGTTAAAGCCAGGACAGACCCCCCTCTCAACCTCAGCATCCCCTTACCAGGGCCACTCCTGGGTCTGGAGGTGGCAGAACCACATCTTGGAGACACAGAGGTGCACAAGAACAAACTCTGAAGAAAGTGCATCATCTACTGAGGGAAAAGGAAGGCTCTAAGGGGAAATTTGCAGAGGAGATGAAAGGAAGACAGCAGCCTTCCTCGCTGCTTCTCCGAGGGCTTCTATTCATACCAGGCTAGGATTTGCCAGTGGAGGTAACCACTGGTTAATCAAATCCAGCTTCCCTGCTCACATTTGTACTGAAATTCTCTTCCTGTACACAGATCATTTACTCCAGCTGCAAATCCATCCTGCTAAGAGGGAACAAGCAAGCTAAAAGGCAGCTTACCGTAATGGAGTGCAGTCTGGCCTTCCCCGTCCTGAAAAGAGAGAGAGACTTGATTTTAGAGGTATAGGTAATGTTGTGGGGATACAAGAAAATCTCAGTTTTAAATAAATAAGCTTAATCACAGTAATATTTAATTGACTAGATAAACAGCCCAGGACACCCAGCTACCTGGCAGTTAGGCTTTGAATCATCATCTACCATCAATCCATATTGATGGATAATCAATATCTATCCACCCATAAGAGTGCGTGGATCACGTCATGACATGAGTATAATTCAGTTCATAGCGTTATCACTTCCAGCCCATAAAAATGAAGGATTTCAATCCCACGGCCTTACTTTGGGACCCTCACTAATCCTGATGCTTTAGTGCAAGGTGCTTCTGTGCAAGCCCAGCCTTGGCCAGCTACTCGAGAGAAGGGTAAAGCCAGCGAGATGCTGGCACAGCTCCGTGCCCTGCACTCTTCAGCACAGGAGAGCCCACAGGGGAAAACCCCACTTTTCTTCCATCTGAATAAATCTTAGGTCCTTGCCCTTCAGAATTCAGGTCTGGACAAAAGTGGACCCAAAGCCCAAGTAAACCCCTTCAGGATGAGGGTGAGGAAAGGGCTACGCAGAGCGCTCGGGAATGAGAGCCGGTTGCTGCACTCATCCTTGTGAAACACCCGCAGCACAAGGGCAAAGCAAAGCGCGTGATTTGAAGACACTGGCACACAGCTCCCTCTTCCAGCCAACACGTACGCCACCGCATCGGCTCCAACGGTTTGGGAAGGGTGGCCTGTCCCCAGACTCGACAAGCACGGGCAGGAGAGCGGCTGGTGCTCATGTGGCACGTCCAAACCCAGGCACCTCACCGTGCCGGAGCCCCATCCTGCCACGAGAACAGGTGAAATAACAGAAGGAAAGAATTATTGGCCCCTTCGCTTTCACTACCCCACCAGGATTAGCCTCTAATTCAGTCCTTTGCCTCTTTAATTTATTTGCATCTGTTTATGGAGACTTAAGTTTTTAATTACCATTATCTTTGGGATTAAGGTGCAAATTCTACAGTCTGCTGTGGACTCTGGAGCAGGCGAAAGGGAAAAGAAGAACAGAAAAACAGGTAGAAATGCCATCTGTAGCTGTTTTGAGACTTCTGGTTTCCCAGCCTGTTATTCTGTTTGATATTAACCCTGTTCAGCTGAGGAACTAGGAATGACTTGTGTTTCAGGGTGGGAGATGCCACGCTTTGCTCTGGGACACCACACCAACACGACAGCCAGAGGAGCGACAGGGACAAAAGAGAAAAGCCACGTGTAACAGGCATCTGCTGCCTGAACATCCATTTCACGTCTTTGCTGGGGAAACGTGGAGGGTGAGATTTTTCCTTCCACCTGCCCCACTTGTGGCACTCACGCCAACGTCTGGAGGTGCCTCGTTTCAGGAGCCTGTTTCTGCCCAAATCACGGGTAGCGTAATGCAAATGGGTGTCAATTAGAAGATACCACAAACCAAGGAACTGAAGGAATCAAAGACGGTGTCCATTGATTGTTCCACACTAATAAGGTAACGGATCTGAGCCAGAGCCCCCGAGCGGTCCTTAAGCACATGCCTTCTTGGAGGAGTGACAGGGCCAGTACTGACTTCAGCAAAATACGGAGCGGGGCTGGGGAAGAAGAGGCAGGAGCGCTACGAATGAGTTATTGGGAAGGCAGGCTTTCAAATATGCAGGCTGTGTGTGTGCTGGGGGATGGGAAGCCAGCTCACCTCCTCACTGCCGCCTTCAAAATTGTGGCTGACAAAACCCACTGGTGAATGGGATTGGAAATGGGAACGGTTTGCCGCAAAACTCCTTATGAAGTACCTCGGACTGCTCCAGGAGTACTACAGCCATTTGCTCATCTTCCAAAAGCCTGCAGAAAGCACTGCTGCTTCAGTGCTTCAGCAGGCTTTTGGCTAACGAGGCTTTTTATTTCTCTTAGATGTACTTTCTGGCATTTATTGGGCTAAGAAGAGAGCACGAGTCCCAGCATACGAAACGCGTCTCTTTAATCCCAGTGTGGTTTTTAAAAAGAACTATTAATCCAATGTTATGCAAACATTGTTTACACTTTATTTACACCGTGGATTTTTTTTTTTCCCCCTTTGAGCCTGATGGCTGGCCAAATGCTATTTGTTATACTTCTCAGATGCTACGCTATTTGCTTGTATTTTCTCTGTGGCAAATTTTAATCCAGGTAAATGGAAAAAGCCCTCGTGTGGTCACTCACTAAGGGCCTTGAAATGCCCTCTGGAGGCTGCTGATCTCAATCCCTCTTTCATTTGGCTTTTCAGAGCTCCGTGGCTAATCGGAGCCCGACGTGCCCAGCTGCTCTGTGCACAGCGCTTGGCTCCAGGTACGGCACCACTGAGCCTCCAGCGCAAAATGGTCACACCTGGAAACTAATCAAAGACCAGCCGTGAAAGTGAGGATTACAGCTCCCATTGTGGCAATTACGTGAGATGAATATTGCCTACCAGGCGCTGGAAATGCTCATTTTACAACAAAACAAGATGCGCAGAAGTGGTCTTAAGATGAACTGTAGCTGGCCTTGATGCAAGGGTTATTTCCTGATGTGTGACAGAAAGCAGTGGTTTCTGGAGCATCCTAGGGAAGGTGTGGTGTGTCCTTCCCCCAGGATGTGCCTCTGTTGGGACAAATGACCCCAAATGGTGAGCGGACAGGGACAGCCTGACACAGCCTCTGCCCTCACCTCATTGTGCCCTGCCCAGGGCACCAGTAAATGTCACCTCCCACCCCGGTATCACCGGCACCAGCCAGGAGCGGGGCGTCCCACACAAATCTCTGTAGCCGGGAGGAACACAGAGATGCCAGCAGTCATCAGTTGGGCTCCTCTGTTCATCTGGCTTACAAGCTGGGGCAGCTAATTTTTCCCTGTTGAAAACCATCAGGATTTTTGTTGGTTTATTTTATACAAAGCACTAAGTTGGAGGGGGATGTTTGTTGTGATTGTTTAGTTCTTCTCCCTCCAATTTAGTTTTCAGATTACATAAATGTAAATCATAAAGAGCTGCAAGTACAACAAGACCCAGAGTCTGTCAACACACACTGAAACTGATCATTTGATAAATCTGTAAGGTAAAAACCTGAATACTGTTACAAGTTATCTCAAAACTGTGCCTATGGAGAATTAGGTAATCACGGTGTGTTATCACTTCTGTCCTAAGGCACGTTACAAGAAAATAAGACTATTTTTTTTCCCCAGTAGGATCTTCTGTAGCACGAGAGGAGCACAAAGCAAAGGTGTCGAGTAGGGGAGCTGGTGTCAGGGAGTGCAAGAGAAGACACGGGCAGCTCCAGGGCCAACGCCGAGCTCTGCTCTATGCCAAGATGCCTCTCAGAAATGCCCTGTCAACATCACACATCAGCTGGAATACTGTCAGTGTGACAGGTTAAGAAGGAGGCAATCGGTGCTCTGATTTGGTGAACTTCAACACAGAAGGGGGAAAAGGCCAGGTTCAAATCAGTGTCCCTTTACAGCTTTGCTTTCAGCTTGCAAGGCACTGGCGGGTACCTGTCCCAGAGCCCTTTTAGCAACACCCTGTCTATAAAATGGAGGAGCTCGTGGAAATGGCAGAGCCCATATAGGCAGTCAGAAGACAACCAGAAATGAAGGAAAGACCATTACACACTCAAATGTAGGAACGCTCAGCCCCACGCATGCGAGTTACCAACCAACAACAGATCGATTTCAAGCTTTCTTCTTGCCTTCTAAGGCTGTGTGCCATCCCTGGTGCCTTTTATAGCCTCCTGGCATATCCAGCCAGGTCAGGATGACAGCCGAGCTGCATGGACTTCAAGGGAGACAAGAACATTTCCAAAGACTTCAAAAATAAAACCGAATGTCCAAGTCTACCAAAACCATCAAAACAAAGACGCTACAAAATCACCAGTACCTCCTACGTTCATGGTCTGTGACAGATGTCACTCAATGAAAATCCAACTACCAGTGGGTAACTTATTGGATAACAGGATTGTGTTCTGCTCCTGAGAAATTTAAGCAAGAGAAATGAGAGAAGATGGACCGAGTGCAGATGGACCAACTGTCTTATCCGTTAAGTGGTACTATGGCTACTGCACATCAATTTTGTCTTATAAGTGATAGGATTATATTGGTGTTGCCATCCCATGTTCATTCCTTGGGAATTTCTGTACCCTGCTTAACCTAACACGAGGTTTCAGGACTGAGGGGCAGAGAAATGGAAATGGCTTGGCTGAGCACTGCTGAGATGCTGCACACACTATAAAACATGATTCCCACCACCCTGCCATGGCAAGCAGACCTTGATGCGCCAGTGTTTGACTGTAATGGTTTCATAAGACAGTTTTTAAAACATTGTTATATAAACATTCACCTTCCAAACTTGCCTTACTCACTCTTCAAGCTGCATGCAGAAACCTGTGAGCAGGCGGGCGACCCTAAGGGAGACACTGTCTCTTCATGTAACGTGTTTTATGAAGCCCAAGTAGAGAAAGAGGACAAACAAAACCGTGCTGGTTACTTTGGTGATCTTTGGTTCACCTAGACCCTGTATCGGTGCTGGAGCTGGGGACGGATAGCCCTTCACACCAGCTGTGAGGGTCTGCACAGGACCCCCACACCTCCTTGAGTGCTGGTCCACCTGAAACCTCATCTCTGTGCCTTCAATCGCGTCTCCAGGCAGAGACACCATGAGCATGAAAAGCACAGCAGAAAACATATACACCAACCTCTCCCTTTTGAGGGACAGCACATGCAGTCTTTATTTCAAGGTATTCTTTTCCCCATATCACCTCTTCTTTCTCTTCATTTGTGACCCCCTTTAAGGTGCACGCTCATTCCCATTGACAGACTCCAAATGTTGGCAGGGATCGCAGGAGATAAGACCGATGAGGTGATAAGAGTGTTTAACAGCGCTAGGTCCTGGGCAGCATGGATGGGCCAGAGGGAAGATAAATATTTACACTACATCTTTAGAAGGTGAGTGAATAAAAAGGACTAGAATACAGCCTCTGAACAAGCACTGGTGCTTAGAAGCTGTGAATATAAATCTCTGCAGCCTCACGACACCACACTCACTCAAGCCAGGGAGATGAAAAATAGCAAGAAAATACTTCCCTCCACTTTTAAAAAGGGTTTTATTTCTCATTTATTTCCACTTTAGACTTCGACTTCCCAACAATTTACTTAAACCTCATCATCTTCTTTTTCTCTCTCTGAAATTTTATCCCCAAGATGACTGAGGGTAAGACTGCAGCTAAAAGCATACCACAATTTACATGCTAATACCCACCAATATGTAAAAGCAGGCAATGTGAGCTACTATAACCAGTTCGAACTCCACCAGACAATTCAGTAGATGGCCCCAACACAGCCTTTATTTTCATTTATGTGCTCCCTGGGTTTGGACACATACATTAATACATGTAAAATGAATGCTTGTCCGATCGAAGCAGACAGACAAGTGCAAATCGCTGTGTGTGCAAATGCTGGATAGAAAAGCAATGGTTTAGTTTGCAATTTGATATTGTTCTTTTCAAAACCCTCCCCTAGACCAGAGTGCACCCATATGCACCAGGACTTTTGTTTTTACGCTGGCTCCTGATCCTTAAAGAAATGCTAGTGACAATGCAATCTGAGAAACAAGACCGTCTAACAGCTTTGTGCCAGAACATCTAGAGTCCCAAATAGCTCCGTCACCAGGAAAATGAAGCAGACTTTCATGTTTTCTCCTCATTTCTCAGATCTTCATTTTGCTAAAGCAAAATATATTCGTGACGGCTCAGCTTCACCTACTTTTTCAGACTGTGTGTCCCACAGGAGGGTGACTGGTTAGCTGGTGTTTACAAAGCACTTGTGAGGTTATGGTTGTTAATGTTAAGTGTAGGCTGTTGTGAGACATCATGTTGTGCATCCTTGGTACCAGCTCAAAGTCAGCTTAGGCACTTCCCAAAGACCAACACTGTGGGACCAAGGATACAGAGCAACCTCCCACAGAAGCAAAACCAAAATCCACACACCAATCATGAGCAGCTTATTTGGGGATTACAAATAGCCCAAGCTAACAAGCACAGGGCTTGGATATCCTCTAAGCTTGGTTTCCCAATTAAACCTTCCACCTCCCTTGTGCGTGGGTAGGGACCCCTCTCCAAGAGCTCTCTCCTCTGTCCCCTTCCTCCCATTCAGACCTTTTCCTGCGCTGTACTGGGCAGATATCCGTAAGGATGGAAGGTGCTAGACAGATCTTTATCATCAGCTCTTGGGCCCTTCTCCAGAGCCTACCGCCAGGCTATCATTTGGCCTATCTTCTAAGTGCCTCAGCGATAAATTAGATCTGCATAGAGAAGCAATTATTACATTTCTAATGGCATGGACCCTTACAGCACAATCTACTACTGAAAGGCAAAGAAAATTGCATTGGATTTTGTTTGATTCAAAATTATGATCAAGGGAAGAGGGATGTTGAAGCCCTTTAAAGCCAAGCCTCCGAGCTGGGGATCTTTCTGTCCGGGGACCTCCCTATTCATATTTGCTGCCTGAGCTCCTACTCCTGGTTCGTTTAGGTGCACTAATTTGGAGGACCCCTCCACTTGCAAAACTGCTGTGAAAACCAGGGCTAAGAAAACTCAGAGAGAGAACATGGTGCCCAGGAACTGCCAGTCGCTCCCTCCCAAAGGCTGCATCTGCTAATGCACCCAAACGCCACCGGCCTGAGGAGTTCAGCGTGCCAGCGTTACGCTAATCCCTCATCGCCCTAGTTTCTAACTGCTGGTGTACCTAAATTTCCAAGTGCAATTTCAATGGGATTTATCACATCTACTATCATCAGCATGTAGTGCTGCTGGCACAGATACAGACTCTCAATATCCCACCGCAGACACGGCTGCCTTTAATTGCAGAACAAACTGATTTCTGAATCACACGCAGCGGCTCCGAAACTCTCCGGGCTGTTTTCCTACTGAGCATTTTCACCCCAATTCGCAGCCGGCACTCTGAGCACAGCTGTGTATTTACATGTATGTATTTATTGGTTGCTCCAAAGAACATTTGCTGCTGCTGCTTGTTGCTTCCAGCATCAAGCATCTTTCTGGTCATCAAACAAGCGTGTTGGTGCAATATGAGAGCTGCCGGGAAGCTTCCTCAGCCCAGGGATCAAAAACGTGTTTGGGAAGAGCCAGTGACTGGAGCTGTAACAAGTGTCACAGCGCGGCAGCTGAGCCAGCTTCCAACAGAACTGTGCAAATGCAATCGCAGGCGGCAAACAGGACAATATTCCTAAAGGCAAGATGCTAAAATATCTCAGGGGGCTTCCCTGCCCCCTCCCTGCGTAAAAGTTAGTAGCTCTTGTACTGCTTTATCACTTTAGTGTGGCTGAAGCAGATACCTGGTTATTTAAGGGGCAGGATAAATGGGCTGAGACAGCTTTCCCATCCCCAATTCACTAGGGAATGCTTGGAAATTCCACCTGACACCAGGACCGCGCTGTGCTCTTAAACAATCTCCCGTCTGATCCGATTGTTCCCCAGTGGGGAGGCAGGCTGCAGCTCGCTCAAGAGTCATTGATTGGATTAACAGCCTAATTCCCAACAGATGAATAGAATACTGATGTCTTGTCAGCCCACATCATAGAAGGAAAACACAATCTGCTTCTACAGCCCCGAAATTTAACCCTTTGCTTTCCTACTCCCCCTCCCCAGGGCATGGGGCTGAATGCATAGGTCCGGCACTTTCAGCTTGAGATCCGACCCATTTGAGTGAGAAAAGATGTATATTAACCTTTGGGATGGTCTGCCTCATCATCAACATGCCACGGGATCATACGTTATTCTCCATAAGGTTAGTTTTGTAAGAAACCCTCTTTTCATCCTTTCTAGACAGAAGAGATTTATACTGTGGACCTTAACCTTTTTTTTTTTTTCTTCTCCATTTTAGCACCTGCCGTTATAGGAAATACTGTATGCTTCACAGTAAGCAGTTGAAAATTCATGATCTTAATGATATTTATTCTGAAATATACAGATACCGAATATTTTCTGAGTCTATCACTTGATTTGATTAGGAGGACAGATCTGCCTGGAGAGGAGCATCCGGCCAGACATCGCTGCAATGCCCGCTCCATCCAGCAGCTCTTGGCAAACCGCAGGGCAGGGGAGAGAAGCCGGGCACATCATTTGCTCTCGGAGAGCTCCCGTTCTCCACCTCCTAATGGAGACACTAATGTTTTCTTACCTCATAGAAAGACTGTGATAAGAAATTAATTGCCACTGGTCAAATGTTCACTATTACAGAAGCAGGACTGTGTGCATATTAAAGAGATTCTCCAAGAACTAAATTTATTTATGGATGCCTTGGCACTCTCTGCATTTATTTCCTTGCTCGGGAGACAAGAATAAATAAAAATCATCTGATTTTAAGACATGTATGCAAAATTACCTATTTTTTTCTCAGATCATTGGGGTCCATAATGCTGTGGGGTTTGTTTCCTTCTAACAGCCACCTTTTATGTTTGCATTTACAAAACAGGCAGATACACATTTAAATGCTGTCATTTTTTTCAGCAGAACTACTAGAATATACAGAAATAGAGCTACAGCTCTATTACCAGGACTGTAAACCATATTGAGAGGTGGACTCTGGAGTAACTCTGATCCAACAACAGTCTCAGTGGCAATGGCTTACCAACTCTTTAACTGTTTTTCCCACCTCTGTAAGGTGTAAATCACCTCAGAGTAGCCAGGTTGCTCTGTGAAACAGAAATAAAATATTTCCAGTTTCACTTGCATTTTACAGCTCACATGCAGAGTAGAAAAATCCCCTCCATTTCTCCTTAATTCTAAAAATTAGCCCAGCACATGACAAATAGGACAGAAAGCATGAAAGGATGGAGGTGCACACCCCCCCCCTTTTTTTTTTCTTTTTGCTTTTTAACAGTACCTGGTAGCTATGAGAGTTTTCCAGACTTCATCATTTCACAGCATTAATATGCGTATAAAAAACTCACTAGGAAACTGAATTAAAGAAACAGGTCTTCCCTCTCCTGGCTGCCAATGCATCAACCCTACAGAGAGCCCTGCCTTCAGAGAGATGCTGGGTGCTCCGTGTTTGCAATACGGGCAGCGGGGAGGCAACAGCGTGCATTAATGACAGAGATGCCTTAACCAAAACAATTAGGGAGAGATGCCGCATCGACTCAAACAATTCAATTAATGCAGTGTTAGTGCTAGTATTTTAAAGTAATTTGAATTATTAGCCCCTTTTACAATTTGAAACCATAATGTTTCATTTTCATCCCAGATGTGAATTGTTCCAGAACAGCAACAAATAAATAAGTTAAATGATCCCTGTCCAGTCCAGCCCCTGTCCTGGAATATGGCTGCATTGTATATTCATGAATCCAGGTTAAGGATGGGGACTGGGGCAGTTGTGCCCTGGAACTAGCAGACTGCAGGTTTTATAAATACATACAGAAATAATTAAAATCTAAGGGGTTTAGAAGGGTTAATCTCCTTTAAATAATCTCTGCCACAAAGCCTGTAAAGTCACTGCTGGCACCGTGCCCGCATGGGACCGGCTGTCGGATATCAGGGCAGCACGTGTGGACGGGAGCGGAGAGATTAAGGGGACGCGCGGCGGCGGTGGCCCATCAGACCCGCTGCTCCCCCGCATATGGCTCCCCTGGTCACTGCCCAGGGGCTGGAAAACGCTGCGAGCAGGATACGGGATCCAGCCCCAGCCAGCAAGTCAACATGTCACTTGCTCCACCTGATTAAAAGAGAGAGAAGGAAGCTTGATTAGGCTGCTAAATTTAGCAGGTTGGGCGGGAGACGGCAGGAGGGGAGAGCATTGCTGCCGCGGCTCAGTTCAGCCGAGCCCTTTCTGACTTCAAGGCAAACGCTGGCTTGTATTTATTTAAAGGGATTCAGGACTTTGGAAATAACCTCTTTTCCTACACAGGCCGAGGAGGCGGTGCACTTTTAATTGCCAGCTATCATGGACTCAGAGCAGCCACTCTGCATTACAGGACGTCCTCTTCGTATAAAGTCTCATTTTAAAGCCAACAACCGAGTGGCTATTAGAGAGAAAGAAATCCACCAAAAGAAAGCAGAGAAAACACCCCGGTGTGGGCTAAGGCAGTGTCCTGTCTGAACCCACAGCTTGATTCCTGCTAATTGGGGGCAAGGCAGGCTGAGCTGAAATGTCCAAGAACACCTGCAGCAGCGGCTGGAGCACTGGCAGGGAGGTTGCAGCATCGTGAGGACTGCCTAGGGACCTTCTTCTGAGTCGGTGAGGACGAAGACTCTGTTCTGGTCTCATAAACCTTCCTCGTCTCGGTGTGCAAAATCAAAACTTTCCACATTGAGACGGTCTGAACCGTCCTCTGAACTCATTAAACGAGACCTGGATTTTATTAAGCTAAGCTTGGGGAAGCCTGGGCTAGCACGGGAGCTGAGTTACAGTGGCCCACGGCCCTCAGTGTGAAAGGCGCTTCTTTTCTTTCTCTGCTCCTTTAGAAACACCCGATACCAGGGACCTTGCTCAGACATCTTAAAGCATCTCAGAATACTGCTGTGCCCTGCAGCCTCCAGACAGCCTTTCCTTCCCAAGCACGCCTGTTTCTTAAGCATGCTGACTCCTCTCTGTGGCTAATCTGGAATTAGAGAGGACGTTCGCACACTCGCAGCCGTCTGCCAGAGGGGGAAGGCATCAGAGCCTGGATCCTGCCCCGAAGTGGACCACTGCCAGGGAGAAGCTGACTGCACGTGCTGAGTTAAGAAGCTCCCGTCTCATCACCTCAAAGGGTTGCTGTTTTTGTGACATCCAGCAGCCTTTTAGCAGCCTCGGTGAATTGCATTAGTAGCTGATTTACCATTTTTTATTTTATATGGCATGAAGCTGCTTTTTCATGTGATCCTCTACCACCAAGTACATCCACATTAGACTGAAGACTCCCCTCTCAGCCTACCATCATTGGGTCCGTTCCCTGATGGAAGAAAGGAGTAGAGAGGGAAAAGGTTTATTGGTACTGCTTATTCACAGACAGCCAGGTGTCCAAACAGCTACTAATAAAATGTCAATATTAAAGAAAAAAAGGAAAAATGTCTGGAGAAAACTGCCTCAGGACATCAAACTATATCAGTAACTGGGATTTCTTGATGGAGCCACAATGCTATTAAAATAAAGCTGAACTAAGTACTTGCAGTTTGGGCTGTCATTGCTTATTTAGTGAGATGCAAAATTGATCTTCACTTTAAAGGGCTCTTTCAAAGTCTAGAGGCAGCACTTCCTCCCTCCCTGTGCTGTATAATAGAGGTGTTCCTAATGAAATTCAGCCGGAGCTGGAGGCAACCAAGGAAAACCACAGCCAACTTTGTAACAGACAGATTTATGTTCAGGGATGTCCTGCTTTTTGAATGAGTTATTCTGCCCAGGGCAGGAATCACAGGTTCACCATTCATGGGTCGCACAAGCGTGGCAGAAGGTCAAGTTCCCTGGTAGTGCTCAGTCTGAGCTGAAGGCTGAGGCTGCCGTCACATCTGGGGCTGAGCTGAGTGGGTCTGTCCCATTTCCTACTAAAGCATCCCAGGGAGCCCGCTGGGACCCGGACATCTGTCCTCACTGCCCAGAACTGGGACCAGCCCATTTCGCACTGGGTGGATGGCTGGGGAGGAAGGAGCAGATGGCAAGTACTGGTGGTGGCGTCCGACGTGGGGTAGAGCTGAACCAGTGACCTCGAGGTGAAAGGCTTCGTATCTCCCATTATCAATCCCCAGAGCCCCCTCCGAAGTAAGTGTTGATACATTAATCTTTCCGACTGATGGAAACAGACTGCAAATATAATGTTCCATGGGGGAATCTTTTTTTATTTTGAGCCAAAACAATGCTTTCAAAACATAAAGTTATGGGCATGCTTCGGTTTCGTTCTTTCATCAGAAATGTTACTATTAAATGCCATCCTTTTTCTCTTCCAAGTACCATATTTAAAGAGCACGTCATCACCCATTACTCTCTGAGCACAGCCCTGGTGTGGATTGCTGCAGTAAATAATAAACTGGTGTTTGTGCTTCCTCCTGTGCATGCTGTCCTCCTAAATAGTTTAATAACAAAGGAGTATATTTAGGAAAGCTGCTGGAGTGCCTCGATGAAGCATGTTGTGTAGGATAAATACCTCCACATCAGGACACTTTTCAAAGCCATCAGGCGGAAGGGTCAGTCTGTTGTGGGTTTTTTTAAAACTGCACAAGCTAATGCTTTAAGAGTGTCTTGATGGAATCAGGGAAATTGGATTGTCCCCCCATTTGCTGGCCTAAAACAAGCCTTTTTTTATTTATCCCATTAGAGGAACACAAGAGAAACCTTTTAAATGTCACTAAAATTTTCCCTGCATTGCAAAACCCAGTCAAAAGGGGTTTAATTTTCCCTGAGACCTCTTAAGTAATGCAGTTTGTCAAGGTTTAATACATCGCGTGTAGGGGATTGACTATATTCTGTGCTGTTTCACCAGGGTGACTCTGTTGGGTCGGTCCTGTTTGCTGGATTCGGTCCCTGCCAGCACTGAGGTGCTCAACTAGCCCACATCACTTTAGATCAGTTCTGGCGAAACAAACAGGCAAGTGATAATGAGATGAGATGCCCCTTCCTGGATCAGTCCGGGATTCCCAAAAATTCAGCAGTGCTAGTAACTCTCCAGTAATTTTGCTCTGTGAATTGGGGTGCTCTGGTTTTGGGAAAGCTTGTTATTTATAGGCTGTATTTGCTTATTTATAGAAGAACTAGAGAGACTTGGCAAGAGGCACTTACATACACAAGGCTCCAGATTCCCCTGGAGTATTTAACATGACAAACATAAGCTTGCATACCAGAGGCGGAGCCCAGGACTGAAAACTGGCAGTGCACAAAGCGCTAAAGCGCACTGGCCAAAGACAGCAACAGGGTCACACACGCTTTAAAGGCTGGGCTGGTGCCCACTCAACCCCTGCTGCCCCAATAGCCGTGGGCATTTATGCCAAAACAGCTTCTCCCTGCCCCTCCAAGTCCATCCCACTTGTCAGCCAGCCTGTAAGCTGGAAGCGACGGGTGATCTGTTCTCCCAGAGTAATGCCGACTGGTAGCATTTGCTACTAAAATATACCATTATTTTGCTCCTACAGAGTAAGGGAGTTCTCTGTCCATGCTGTTTCTTTTTGCAAACCAGGAACACGTTGTCACACCACAGCAGAAGAGGACCTGGGGTGCTAAGTCATTTTGGGCTGATTGTATAAACCTCCCCAGCCCTAGTTTTACACGGAGAGGAGG
The DNA here is from genome assembly GCA_028565335.1 of Limnodromus scolopaceus. NCBI lineage: Eukaryota > Metazoa > Chordata > Aves > Charadriiformes > Scolopacidae > Limnodromus > Limnodromus scolopaceus. The sequence goes on from JAOXNO010000004.1 coordinate 2,166,735, forward strand.
AACTGGAGGGCAATGAGCATCCAAGCTGGGGTTATGTGAGCCCTCAGCCTCTTGTCCTCAAATCCACACATGTACAATGGAGAAAGGAGCAGAGATAGGGAGAGTGAGAAGAAGGAGGCAGATCCCAGCCTTTCAACTAGTCACAATAAAGCACCGCCTGGAGACTAAGACACTGCCTCCTGATCTTCCCTGTAAGGCTGAATAATCTATTTTACAGAATGTCAAAATTCAGCACAAAAATTGGGAAAAGAGGGGAAAAAAAAAAAAATAAATCCCAGACCGGCTGGTTATTGGGCCAAGGGCTGTGTTAAAAGGATCAGGAGGTGGTGGGCCGAGTGGTGGGGGAGGGAATGGGATAAAGTAGTGGGTCTAATCAAATCAGTTTAAAAAGCTGCAGCCTCTCCGAGTTAACCTTGCCAATCAAGAGAGCGAGCGGGAGCATGTCTGCGCACATTAAAGCAGGAGCGTTGTCCTTGAACCCGCAGCGTACTCCATCCTCCCCCCGACAGCCCAGGCAGGCTGTGTGTGTACCCGACAACCTCGGCAGGGAGCGGGAGGAAAGCCCAGGATTAGGCACCCTCGCTCAGGTGGGAGTCAACACGGCAAAGGCGGCTCTCGGATGCTCCCCTGCGATTAGAGGTGAGCTCATGGGATTAAGACGGCAAGAGTTGGAGAAATGTTAAAAAACAAACAAAAGAAGGAAAGAGAAAGAGAAACCCTCCCATTGAATGCTGTCGTATTGAGTCTGGCAGCTGTGAGATGCATTACTAACCTTTGCTAATGACTGGGGCACTAAAGTCACTTTAAAATAAATATTCGCTAGGAATTACACAGGTAATCTAAAGGGATTATCTGCTGCCTTAACAGGTCCATGAACTAAATGTTAAATGATCTACACAAGTGTTTCCATTAATTTTGACCCAAATCAACCCTTCTGGTAAAAGCTGTGGAAAGCTAAACTCAAGTTTGGAAACCACTTGTCTGCACTGAGTTAGCAGTCTCACAAATGTCCCCAGATCCTCTTTTCTGAAGGAAAAAAAGGGACTGATCTCCTGGAAGACAGGAGCCCACTAGCAGCCAGGGAAAGGCTTTAGCAGAAACACACATTCAGAACAGGGAACATCAGTCACAAATCCAGTCTGCCACATAATCCAGTCCCTGTGGCAAAAGTATCCATGTTCAGAGTCTTAGCTCCGGCCCTTCTTCCCTGCGGAGACAGGGAAACCACAGCATGGGGAGAAGGAGCTCTGCCAGAAACAGCAGCCAAACCCCAACCATTCTGTGCCTCAGTTTCCCCACCTGTAAAATGGGGAACGTGCCATGTGCTTTCCAGCTGGGGCACTTGTCCCCGTGCCTCAAACTACCAGAGGGGCATTAAGATGAAGCAGGGCTGCATGTCTGAGGCTCAGCAGCTAGTGTTCAGGCAGGTCAGGAGAGCAGGAGTTAAGGCATATGCTTCAACAATGGGGACTGAATTATGAGATGAGAATGTCTCCTGTGCACCAGTCTGCAGCTCCTGACAGCAACTTCAGTGTCTGTACATAAAAAAATAGAGTCTAAAAACCACACAGATGCCTTAAAGCCACCATATACAATGCCTGAATTGCATCTAATTCCAAAAATCATATCAAACACAAATGGGGAGTAAGTACTGCAGAGGAATAATCAAAAGTACATTGATGCTCCCTTGCAGCAGGCATTTCAGACCCAGCCTTAGAAAAAGGACTCAGGGTTATCCTCGTTTCCCAGCCTGCGCTGCCAGCCAGGGAACCCACCAGTGTGTTCAGGGCCCCTCAGTCCAACAGAAAAGGTGCCTCTCCAGCCTGTGATCTGACACGCTGGGCATGTGCCTGCCTTGCAAACCTATGTAATCTTTTTTAACCGGGACCCCCTTCGCCTGTACACCTGAGCCGGGCAGGTTGCACGCTTCGGAAGACAGCTATTTCTCTAAGGCACGCTGAATTCACTTTTAAGAACGCAACAGCACTAAGAGAATGGAAGAGACATAAACTCCTTTTAAATCCCACTGCTCCTGCACAATCACTAGCAATAAACTAGAGGCCTCTCCTAGCAAATTAGGAAAGCGAGGGACATGATCAGGCTCCTTGAAGCACAGAAACGTGCTACAGCAATAGATCTGAACAAGCCCAGTCCCTGGAGCCCTTCAAGGTCCACTGTACAACTCAGGGGATAGAAGAACCGAGCACAATGGGAAGCTGGCAGAGAGAACACAGTCCAGGGAAAGATCGATATTCAAAAAGCTTGCTTTTACTGATGGAAGGAAGAAAAACATTTGCAACCTTTATGTTTTTTAAAGACTTCTTCACAATGTTCAGAATTTCTTGCCTTTTTTTTTTAATTAGAAAAAAATCAGGGAAGTCTAACTTGGTAAAAGCTAATTTCACAGGAGATCTTCTTTGAAAGCCTTGGCAATAGGAGTGGAAGTGCTGTCTATCACCTGCTGAAGGCAGTGCAGGTGGAGTGCTCTAACAAGAGCATTTTAAACTCAAATGCCAGGCAAACATTAACAGCAAGTAAATCCATAGTTTTACACACTCTCAAATGAAAAATCATTCCACTTAATGAGATTTCTTCCCTCTGAAATACATATTTTTATGAACTCTTAAATACATGCTAGAAAAAAATTAACAGATAAAGCTTCAGACTTCTGTCTTCAAAGAAGATGAATTCTCCCCCTTCCTTTTTAAACCAACAGCTTCATATATTGTAAAAGAATGATAAAGGGAAATAGAACAACATCCTCCTCAACGACTTCCATCTGCTAACAGTGACCTAAAACAATCTCTTGCAGCTGATGGATCCCTGAGCAAACCTGAGAATATCACTTCAGTCTTCACTAAGCCAGCTCTAAAACAAAATACTAATTGCTGTAAAAAAGGCTCAGTTGCTATTTTCACTCCCCATCCCAGCTTTCAAGGGCTGGGATAAGACAGCTTTTAGAAGAAGCCACAGAGCCCAGTAGGGCAAACCCTTACCCACAGAAGTGACCATGCAGGTGTAGGACAACTCACCCCACAGACCCCAGCCCCGTGGGGTGGACTGGCACCATCAGCTCTGTCTCGGTGTATAATTCACACCAGCGACTGTATTTGCACTTGCCAATGAGGCCTGAAACCTTAATCAGGGATTCAGAGCACCAGGTTCATTGCAGGATTTAAATTGGCAGAAATCACATTCATGTGTCTATTAAGAGGGAACACCTGTGGGACTTGGTAGTATTAGCTGCTTTGCACTGCAGCTACTAAGGATGTGTGAGCTAAAGGGAGACCTCTCAGTAGAGCCAGCCAGTTCTGCTGAAGCCCTCCTGAAAGCAATACAAAGCCTACTAACTGTATTAAACATGGATATTGAAACAGCAGCTGCTTGCAGAAAAGCTCCTCCAGGAAACTGCCAGTCCCTCCAGAATAACTCACCCTGCTGCACCTCTTGGTCCCACCACAAAGCCTCCCAGCACCTAAAGCAGAATGGAAATGACTGCTCAAGAGCTTCAGTTTGTACCAAACTCGGCAGCCCTACACACCTAGCATGCAAAGTTCATGTAAGTAAAGCCCTCCCGTGGGCCACATCCATGCCTGATGCAGACTGAATTTGGGTATGAAAGTGCATTGATTACTATATTTCTCTGAGCTAATACAAGCAGCAAGGTAAGGACAAACCATAGGGTATCTGGTGGCAAAGCGGTTTGTTGTTTGTTTGTTTGGGGTTATTTGTTTTGTTTTTGTTTTCACAATACCCAGTTATAGGAGATAATTACTAAGGAGACTGGGTGAATGTGGACTTTGACCATCCTTGCCCCTCAGGAAACCTTTTCTGCTGTAAGCAGGACTCCTCGTTCAAACTCTCCTTTAGGTATTCCACGGCTTGCTCTGCAGAACTTACCCCACATCTCTGTGACCCTGTGAAGGGAGAAGTCCTCAAGTCCCTATGATTTTATGCAGTTGTAGCTGTCATCGGAGCAACTGTGCAACAGCATAAAATTCAAAGATAGACAGCTTCACTTGGTGGCTTTTCGCACCTTGAGTGCTCAGGAGACAATACCCTTCTCTGAGAAGAGGCACAGTACTATAGAGCGATGGTACATATTAATTTCTAAAAGAGGATTTTAATCATGCAACGTCCTCTGCAGTCGCACAGAATTTAATCTCATTGCTGACAGTGGGTGATGGGGGAGCATGTTAAGTGGAAAAGTTGTATTCAAGACCTTCTTGCAGAGATGTGCTACAGGCTGTCCCCTGGGAGGAAGAAAATGACCCAAACTGGTCTCTCTCGCTGCTGACCACCCGGGGACATACCCCAGGCACTCGCACAGCAGAAATGCAGGTGCATTCCTAAAAGTTCTGTGCAAGGTTCAAGTACGTGTATTAATACCGTTAGCATTTATCAAGGCTTACTTTGCAAATATTGATTTATTAATCTAGGCAAGACCCAGGGATATCTGCCCATAGTATTCCCACGTTAGTTACAGAAACTGAGACACAAAAATCCCTCACTGTCTGACTTACTCAAGGTCAAACGAGGAACAGAGCCCACAGCCAGGATTAGTTTCAGGATCCTGAGCTCCCAGCGCTATGTGGTGACTATCAGGACATGCTGTCCTTTTCCATGCTAGGTCTTCCCTCTTCTTGTAAGACCTGTCTTCACCTAAGCCTACATTTAGTCCTGCCTTCATTTAGTAATCTGGGAAGAAAAAATAACAAAGAGCCAAAAGCAGAAAACCATAAGCTGTGAACTGAATCTCTCCCAGCTGCCAAGGAGACCCACCACAACTGGGCTGGCATGCTAGCACATGCCTTCTAGATGGTTACCCTCAGCCTTGTTCTGCTTTTACCAAGGACCACTCGCAGGCAGCTTTACAAGTTTTGGTCAATCAAACAATTAAGTGTTAAAGACAAAAATCCCAAAGGGATTAACATAATTTGTTCCACCAGTTTTAATAGGACCCTAAAGCTTATATGAAAATTCTTGCTTGGAATCATGAATAAATTCTTTTTTAGAAGCTCCTGTGGAACAAATGAAAGCAATCATTGCCTAGGAGGGATAAAATTCAATTATCCCCCTCTCCCCCTGCTAAAATAAAAAAATATATTCTTATATATCTGAAGTCAGGGCAACCTAAATGATGGCCCAACAGAACACAATTCCATAAAATTACTACAGGTAAATGAAAAATGATCCATGTTTTCAAGCAGCACACATCTGATGCCTACTCTCTAAAGAAAGTCAAACTACTGAGCTGGTAAATCACTCTGTAAACTCCTGTAACCGTTCTTTTGAGGTATAACACTATCTTTGGACTACTAATGAATAAAATCAGAGTATGAGACAACAGATTTAGTACCTTTAAAATCCTGAGGAATTAGGAAGAATGACTATGTGCTTTTGTAGACAATAGCCATGTCTGCAGCATGGGAGCACTACAAGAAGGTACAAGTGTCTGAGTGATAACTAACTACACAACCATGTCTGAAGGAATAGCGTTCAGAAGACATAGAATTCAAAGAATACTGCAGAACCCTGCAGGAAAATCATGGCAGTGCATTATGCACACTTCTTTATAATTTATGGCACTGAATGCACGGTATGTTCTTTCCACTCTCAGTTCGCCTGGAACATGGGAAGTGTCCTTCTTAGGCAGCCAAAGTCTCAGGGTAGACAACAGACAGCACGAGAAAAGAGGATAAAACGTTATCAAACACCGAATGCTTAATGACAGAATTCAAGCCTGTATTTAGCCCTCATCCTTCTCCAGTTGCTCCTTGACTTTGCTGCTAAAATCCTTGACTTTGTTACCAAAACTTGGACAGGAAAGTTGACTACCAGAATGTCCCAGACAACATCTCCTTTAAGAATTGTGTTATTCATAAATGTGAAGAAAATTCCATTTATTTGTCCCCTTCTGAAACCAAACCCATCATATTTATGGTGAAATTTTAAGTTATCTTTAAGAAGTGTTTGAAAACTTCCTTGTAAGGATTTAATTTAAAAAAACCTAATTTCCATTCAGATGTACTTAGACACAAGTGAAAACAAAATGACTAATAGTCTAGCAGAGAAGAAACCATTCATTTGCTGTTTTCTCGCCAGATTCAAATGCAAAATCTAAGAATGTGAATAAACTATGTTAAACTACATAATTAAGTAAACATGGACAGACACCGTGTATCTGATTAGCAAAAAGAAGAACTAAATTTACTATAAAGGCTATATTTAGCTGCAAATGAACATATTTTAATGGCTGCTAACCAAAGAAAATCAACCCTTCCTTAGGAAAAATAACCAAGAACTAGATTTAAATTGATTATTAAATCAATTAAATCAATCCGACCTGTCAGAATCTCTCTCATTAGAGGCACTGTTAGATGCAAAGCTGCTGCCTGTTTGGTATGCCCACACAGGCAAAACACAAAATGCTGCAGTGCCAAAGGTTAGTGATAGCACAGCACCTCCACAGCGCATCCACCCAAAATTACGCCAGACACTGCCGCATCCTAACGCGTGCACACACCTCCCCCAAAATGAGCGCGTCCATTAATACATGGAGCCCATTACTGCGTCCTATTTTCCTGTATTAACCAACCAAACATTAAAAAGCAGGTCTCTGTAACACTCTGACCCGTTTTGAGAGTCCAGTGAAGCCAAACTGAATTTTATTTCTTAGAGGGGGGAAAAAAAAAAAATAAAAATTGTGCTTAAATATAAAGCAACCAGTTTCAGCATTCCGGGATTAGTTGGATGAATCCTTCAGCAGATATAATCAGCTTAATGGCAACAAAGATCACAGCGCAGTTAGTGCAGCTGTGACACTCAGAAGCATTTCACTGAAGGGGAAGGTTTAGATGAGGCTGGAACAGTCCCTTTTATTTCCAGTCCTTTTTTCTCTCTCTCTCTCTCTGTAGTCAACATCCCCATCAGCTCCATTAGCATGAAAGAATTAAGGAGGCAAATGGGTAGGGTGGAGCAATTTACGTCCGTGGGTCAGCATGCTTACACAGCGTCATATAATTCAATTAAATGGACAAATAAAGTGGTGCTAGTTGTTTTCCAAACTCAGGTTAATTTTAACTTAATTCCCGCGCTGCTGTGGGCTAAAGGGCTGCCGGCTGTCTGAGGCTGCCTGATGCACAGCTGAATGACCACCTATGCGCTACGGAAAGGAATGCTGTAGGAGCCCTCCTGCTCTTACCGTTAGGATATTCCTGGGAGTATCTTTACTCTGAGGGTATTCTTGGTATCCTCACCTTCCCGCAAAAAGAGAGACTGAAAGTAAACATTTGAGTCCCTTCATTATAGCTCTATTTGCACCAGCAAATCCATTGCTTTATATTACACCTGTTAAATTGGAAAAAAAAAATTAAAAAAAAAATCCAGTAGAACATAACAGATACAAAGAGATTTTAGCCTGCCCTGTAAGAAATTAAGGAGCGCTATTTTCTGGGCTTCTTAAATGAATACTTTAATCATTAAATCCAGTGATCTACCTCTCGTATATAGCATTAACGCACACAAAAATAAGCAACTAAATCCTAATAATCTATTTACCACTAAGTATTCTGTTTCTGGGTTTTGCTTCCTCCAGGAAAATTCCCCTGAGATGCAGGTGAATGCCCTAATGCCTGAAAAAAGCTGAGGATAAATGCAGAAGACCCACAAATCTGTTATCTGGAGTAAACTGATGGATAGATACAGCAAAAGTACGGACTCCTTGGAAAAAAGCCATTTGCTGGTAGATCTTGTTAAGGTCTTCTGCTCTCCAAGCTGGTAAAACTCAAGCCTGCGCAGATGCATTTTGGAACAAGAGTTCCAAAGGCAAATTAATTTCTGTTCTGTTTGCAGAATAAAGACCTTTTTAAGTGCCGCAATGTTTTGTAGCCTTTAAAATAAACCAGTGCTTGACGATCCACGCCACTTTCCATAAATAACACAAGGGTGCCTCCTCTTCCTCAGCCAAAACTTCCTTTGCTTTCTCCAAAATGTCAGTTCAACACCCTGCTGTCATTCTCCCCACCAGAAATACTTGCATTTCAGCAGTTCTGCATGGACATAATTTGCAAAGTGCTAGGCACATAAGCACACTCTGAAATAGGAAACGTTATTGACAGACTACCTGGCACTCAGCTTTCAAACCCACCAGGAACGTCAGGAGGCCAGATTTGCACATGTCAAACCCATCACCTTAGGAAGCTTTCAAAATTTTGCTTTTTGTGACTCTACAAAATGCATCTCTGGAGCCATTATATGAATTAGTTGGAAAGGGGTGGGGGGGAAGGAGGAGCGGTTAAGAACAGCAATACACCCCTATGAGGACATTTAGAAGCATCTGCCTCAGAGATATTAAGAAAGGAAAGAAAAATTAATCATGCCGGCTGGGAAAAAAATCCTGGCATCAGCACAGCCACCTTGTCATAAGGCAGATATTAATAATGTGAACCTCCAGGGAACACTCAGACATCTGAAAGATCCACTTGTTGGCTATCACAGAGCAGGCAGGTTTAACTGATGCCTCTTTGAAACCTTCTGAATCTTACACTAAAACATTGCTTAGGATTCTTTTTTTTTTTTTTTTAAGCAGAAGGAAACCCTCAGTGCTAAAGATCAGACATTGAGGGCATTTCTCTCTTTTCCTGGATGGTATCAAAGAGAGTGAACAAGGTTGGACAATGCATCTCGATGCTTATAATCATGTGCTGTCGGCCACAGCAGAGTGGAGCAATGCCTGGTAACTGGGTGCAAAAATGCTGGAGCTGTGGAGATCAGATAATTAGGATGTTAGGAAAAAGAAAACAAACGGATTAATTCCTGGGGATACCTAGGCACCTCACTCCAACAGACTTTGACAGTGGGAGTCTCGATCAGGCGTTAGCCACTTAATGTTTTGTAGACCTGTAGCTTAGCTGCCTTAGCTCTCTTAGCAATGAGGGACCCACAAGAGAAATGCAGGTGAAAACTGGCTGGGTATTTTGGAAAATGAAGAAGCAAAAAGGATCTTGCTGGAATGAAAGACAATGTGAAAAATGGGATGTAAAGTTGGTGGCAGCAACAATAACTAGAACTCACATACTCAAGAGAATTTATACAGCCAACAAAACATGGCAAAAACCTCCTTTTTTTCCCCTACCTCGTTACTTCTCCAGAGCTGCATCAATCTTTCCTGCCTAAAACACTGAAAGCAAACACGATAAAGGAACCACTAATCTGCTTGTATTTGGGAAATGAGGAGCGTCGCTAAAAGCACGCCAGACAGCCCCAACATAATCTTATACGCATTTGCAGATCTCTTGGGCCATCTGCGACCAGCTACAACTCCAGGTTCACAGGACACACAGCTGACTCACTGAAGTGTAGCACCAGCTACAAACTAAGTGTCTCAAAGGCAAAATAAAGATTGAAAAGCACCGAGTTAGGTGTTTATATGTTATTTGATGATGCAAAAGATGCTACCATAGGAGCTAACAAGCAGTCACGTCAAACAAGAGGGGTTGTGGTTGGCAAATCTAGACAGACAATTCCCAAATTGGGGAATATTGCTCAGATATTCTCAGTTTAGAAACAGCAAACTCCCATGTTTAAATGGAAGATGACATCCTGGAGACCAGCACTCTACCAGGTGTTTTCAGTAGCTGGGCACAAGGTTCAGAGCTTCATCCATCCAGAAATGCAATGCCACTGCCTGCTTAAATCAGAAACAATTTTGCAGCTGGATGACTGTGTTTCTAAACTACCCTATCCCAGGAGGAAACATTTTCTGCACTGGGTACAGCTGTGATACATTCCTATGCAAATGAAGCAATTTTCTGTTTTTCTCTATGAAAAGTCTCCCATTTCTTCCCCATCGGTGAATTTATCTCCCAATGGACTTGATAAAATGCAACACTTGTAGGTTTTTTTTTTAACTGATCACAGACAGGGACACATTCAGCGCTAAGATCCTTGCCAATTAAAGTCCCACTGACTTAGGTAGCGAGTTCATGTGTTTATCTTTCATCAGAAGTCCCCAGTAATGACACCTTACCATCCTTTAAAATCTCAGTAAGACTACTTCTGCCATGACCCTCTGTGTCACTGCTCCCTGGCATTGCTTGGGGGAGCCATGAGCCAAGAATACCATTTTTCTGCTGATCTCTGTTTTGTTCTTTTACTTCCATTCACTCAACCTTTCCATTTGCACTACCTGTTGCGCTGCATCTGATGCCAAGATGATCTCTTTGGGTTAGGGATGGTCTTTGCTCTTGCTTGATGCCTGGACTGACATTTCTACTAGATACAACAGACAAAATAAGGTGGAAGAGCCGAGGGCAAAATTAAACCTACTGTTGCCTACGTGTCAGTTCCCAGGTTTGCCTTGCTGAGCGCATGGAAAGGCACTGCAGTCACATCCACTGCTCACATGCATCTCGGGAGAGAACCGGGAAATGAAAACTTGCGTTCAAAAATGCTTTAAAATCTTGGAAAGATTTTCTTTTCTACTCAGGTTGGTCTTTCCTTTCCCCTGAGCAAAACAAGACATAACACCTTCTCTATTATCTTGTAGTTATTCTTAGGTAAATTCAGACACCTTTTCATATTATAATTTACATGTGTACAAGAGGAACACTTGAGCTGATAGGCAAAAAAGAAAAAAAAGAGATAATTTAAACTAGGCCTAAATTAATAGTTTATATCATCTTCAATGTTAGGCTCAATATACATTTATAATCTGTCTTCACATTGTGGTTAGTCCCAAGCAACTAGGCTCCTGTGACTTAGCAGGTTGTTTCTTACCAGCTGATGAGTGCAAACTGACCACATTTGCACTTAACTTTTCCATCTAAGAAGTAAAATTGATGATTTGAAGTCACCGTAACTCGAAGTTTTTCTGCTGCTGTGAAACATCCAGATCGAAACTGCCTTCATGGTTTAAATTAACCTCTTTTACTTTGCAATTAGGACCGGAGGTGAGGGTGTATATGATCACTTCCCGTCATTCAAAAAACAAGCACTCGGTTATTAAGCTATGAAGAATTGATCATTTGCAATTGCTGAGCCATAACTTCACAAATCTCTTCTGAGTTTGACCACTGGAATTTAAAGTGCAATGCTCAATTTCATACCACTTCAGAAGCCAAATTACCATGTAATCTGTGAGCACCGCTTGAAAATATCCTAACAATAGCACCTGGAATAGGGCATCACAGAGAAGGTAACCAGGCAGCTTTAGCAGACCTGGCTTCTGACTCAGATTTCATCTGTACAGTCTGAACATAATCAAAACCTGAGTTTGAAAAAAAAAAAAAAAGAGTAAATTGAAATTTCCTGCATACTCCCGTCTCTGGCCGAGTCCAAGCACTCTTGTCTCTGGCTGTGTCAAGGTTTCTCTGTAGCATGTTCCAGCCTATAGCTTTCTGAAATACTTCTCTTGTCTTCCTTCTGTGTTGGAGCAAGTCAACCAGGCAAAACTCCTTCCTTACTATTTTGTTCATTAATCAGTATCTTGCTTTGAAAGCCATGCTGTACGGGAGATATTTCTCATCGGACCACCAAGCCAAGGAAGGAAAAAGCCTACAGATAAAGCTGGTGCTTTCTGCCTCTCTCCCAGCATCTCTCGCACACACAAAGCTCATCGCTAACCGTGCCCAGCCTCTCTGTGAGGAGCAGGGACGCGTGGGGTTTTCTCCAGCACGCAGCTGCATGGCAGCTTGGCCTCAGCAGAGATGTTGCCCGGAGTTATGGCTGTCTCTGGCCACTTGGCTCCATTTGTGTGCCACCCTTCACCATGGCTCCGCCGCACAGGCACAGTTGCCCAGGGCGCGTGCGTGCTAGGAACCAGACCTCTGAAATGCTCCTGGATGAGAATAACCTCTAACGTTATTCCTAGTTCTTTCCCTCACTTCACAAAAATACTGCTGGATGTACAGCAAAGACAGGAAATACCACAGGGGAAAAAAAAAAAATCAATAAAAAGAAATTTGCAAACCATTGTGTTACAGCATCTCATTTGGAGCAGCCACTTCTCATCTTTAGGGCAAGTAATTGTAGTACTATCGCAGCAGTAGCATCATGCTTCAAAGAAGGTGACAACATTTTTTGGGGTATTTATTGTAAGCATACTAAATTCAAGACTGTACCCCGTGAATTAATTTTCAAGGGTAACAGAAGTCAGTTGGCTAGAGCTGGTATTGCTAATAGCTAGAAAAGACCCACTTAATCACTTTGCATTTTTATTTGTAGAAGATAAAGAAACATTTCTTTCACTAATAGTTTCATGCTTGTTTCATCTCATTTTATCTGGACTGCAAGATCTGTTTAATTTCATTTGATCAGTTTTCTAAGGGTCTTAGAAGTACCATATTTTTATAATCTTGTTATATCCATGAGATAAAAAACAATTATTTGCCCCACCATTTCCCAAATGGGAAACCAAGACAGAAAGAAATCAAGTGACTTGTTCAAGGTCACGCCAGGATTCTGTAGCAAAACTGGAGAATTAGAAACCTTAACTCGATTCTGAAAATAGCCATAAAGGGAATTTCCTCACTGAATCAACAGGAATTCTACAAATCTGGACATCTAGTCCTATGCTTTTTAATAACATACATAACTGTGGGTAACCCAGCTCTGAATGGACAGATCCTGTTATTTCTCTCAGCTGAAAAAAACCAAAGGTCTCTCACTAATAGATAAAACTAGCCTATGACCCCTACCAGATAGGGGGATACTGAAGTTCAGCTGAAGTATACTATTTGCTGGTTCTGAAAATTTCAAATAGCAGGTCTGCATCACAGTTGTGTCTCTATGAAGAGGAAAAAAATGGTAATATTCGTATTTTAATTTTTTTCTCCCAAGTGTTAGCACAGCCACAATACAAACAAAAGGGAAATATCCATTTCAAAGTTCTGTACATTCAGGACACATGTTGCTGGTGACATTTTACTGTTAGGTAGTGAATTGTTCAGCACTGTGGTACATCTGGATTTTTCTGTTAGTTTCCATATGCACATGAAATAAATTACTCAGCCCTCCTCTCCCTCTGGTAACGGGGAAAACAACAGCTGCCAATGCAGTTTTGTTTGCAACTATACGTATTTCACAGCCTCAGGAACTCTGTTTTGCTCCTGTCCAGGCTGGGCAGGAATGAAGGAGGAGCACACAAACAACACAACAGAAATGAGGAGAGTGAAGCCACCAACTTAAAATGTGGAGGTTGAGGTTGTGGTGTGAATAGGACCTGAATGAAGAAAGTAAAGTAGTACATAGTAAAAGTGGTATATTGTAATAGCAAGTGTATATACGTACTGAACCGCTGCCTTGTTCACTACATTCTGTCCATATGAAGCAAATGTCCTGCAGTGGAAAACAGGAGGTGTTTTCCAGAGACAGCTTCAGCAGAAATATCAACCCAAAATCTGACCAGACAAGGCATCTGACCTAGGCCTCTAAACCTGAACAGTGGAGCTGAAGAGATCTTCTGAGTATTTTTGGCAAGCTGGACGTTAACAGATGCTTTAGACTTATGCAGTGTTAATGGGAGGAGCAGGTATGTCACACTAAGTCACTGGCTGCGTCCAAGCTGCGGTTTCCATCTCTCTTCCAAGCTGTGTTGAAGTACATTGGCAGAACAACATCCATCAGGGATGTATCGAATGCTGACCACAGCAGTATTTGTCCTCTGCAAAGAGGATACGAGCAGAACAGTCAAATCTGCATAAACATTGCATTAATAACAGAGCGGGTGAAGATCGCATTTTAATATTGAACTCAAGTTGGAATACCTACTTATTTAAAAGTTCAGAGAAGCTCCTTCAGTTGCTAGTATTGACAAATATCTCAGTACCCACTCCTAGGGAAGGCTGCGTGTACAATGCAATGACACAGGTCTCTGGCTAGGACCTCCTGCTTGTTCCCCTGTTTCAGGAGTTAGGGGATCAATGTTGTGGTCAACACCCGAAGTCATGCTGTCCTTGGGTAAGGACTTGCAAAACCAGCCATCACCAGCATGTACAAACCCCTACGAACAGAACATTTTGGAGGTCAGAGCACAGACACTAACTGCTTTCCTGAAGAAAAGGCGAGACCAGAACTACCTCTGCTGGTTTCTCTCACACTACAGATCTACCTTAGTGATTATTTACACTTCTCTCTTCCAACCTTCCTCTGTCCTCTTATGTAAACATACTATAAATACAGACTTGGCATAAAGCCCATCAATCTACTGCTCAGCTTCCCCCGATCCTAAAGGTCTTTCTCTGGACAAGCTGTGATTTAGCTCCAAGTTCCTGTAAGCCTGAGCAACTTCTTCCAACCTCCATCAGCACTAATGTGACACATGCCCTTGTGCTACCGATGAGAGACCCGCACCTTGACAAACCAAATGCAAATTTCAGTGTGACTCACATGGACTTCTTTATGGGTGTCCTTCTTCTGTGGTTCCCATGAGCTTTTTACGGGTTCTTGGGGGTTTTGGAGGGAACATTGACAATAGTCACCCTACACTGTACATGCCATAGGACTTTGCCCCGAACAAGACCAAGACCTCTGGCCAGTGTCAGATAATCCGTCACTATAAGCTACTTGTATCCAAGCCAGATATTTATTGCTATTGATCTGCCTGGTCCCAGCGAAAGACTTTTGTTCTCCCAACCCGGGACTTTGACCTCAATTAAGTTATGAATTTCAATCCGATAGACTGTTCCACTTACCCTGCTGCTCTCCCTGACTGGATTAATTAGAATTAGCTAGGCTGGGAGTCACCCCGAGCGCCTCATGGATCATGTTATTTTAATAATAAATAAAGAGACGGCAGCAGCATACAAGGAAGGATTTTGAAAGATTGTTCATCCAAGTGCATCATTCAGAACCTGCCAATACTAATTTCTCTGAGTTTGATTACCTCATTTACTTCTTTTTATTTCTATTCATTAATTGAGTTTTATCCCCCATTACTTCAGCTCCCCAAATGTGCCCTTCCTATAAAGGAACCAGACACACACTTTGCTGTTACAAAGTTTTATGACTGCAGCTCATCAAAAGTATAGTTAGCAGGAATGGAATAGTCATTAAGCATTTAATAATCTAATAGTGCTGAGAAAATATATATTTAATAGGGGAGGGGGAAAGGAAGGGAGAGGGACAAGGCAACCCTGTCTATTGCCATAAAGCACGCAACGAGGGCTCTTTAGACAGATAGTTAATTGGCTGGTGGACAAATCCAAGTGTTTTCAAGAAGGTAACATCTAACACTGGAGAAAATGCCTATATTCATCAGGACATTTTCTGACATCACAATAATGCCTTTGGAACAAGCTTAAAACTGGCTGAATACTGAAGAAATTTGATTGGCAAGGGGAAGTTTCTGAACTAGTGAGTCGGGGCCTGATAGCTACATTATCCTTATTACTTCTCTTTCCCTATAAAAGCAATTACATACTTGAGTATGTTGGGTTGTCCAGGACTGTACTGAAATGGATTGTCTCGGCCAGCCATGTCACAGACATACTACGGAGTTATTGACCCATAAATGAACACTTATTTGTCATGCTCATTTTAATGTTTAATTGGCTGGAACAGCAGAAATGGATTTAGATGATGGAAGTTTACCAATTCTTCCAACACTGCTACACAGCTTGCAGACAGTCAACTCCTAAACCGAGAACAAACACGTCAGACAACTTCAACACACCTTCCACCTTTATGTAAGTTCAGGCCTTCATCTTACAAGAAACCCTTCTCAGGACAGGCTTATTCCAGCCAATAAGAGGACTGAAGACCCAACTCAATGTGGGAGGTCTAAGTTGTGACAACCAATTGGTTTGCTAGATAAACTAGAAGGTTACTCCAGGATTTACTTGCTTTGTTACAAAAGGGAGCAACTGAGCAGTCTCTCGGTGAGAGGCAGAGGGAGGATGGCACCAACCTTTGCCTCCGTATGCAGGCAAGCACTGCCGAGACTTCTGCTGTCCCTCACACCAGTGGGGATGCCTGTTTGCATGGATTTCCAAAAGCCTTGTGATACGTCCTCTCAGCAAAGGCTATTAAATGATTCTGTCATAGAGCAAGCGGGAAGACCTTTGCGCTGCTTGATAACTGACTACAAAAGTAAAGACTGGATAGGAGTGAACAACCAGCTTGCACATAACTCCTGGTGATCGCTGGAGTCTCTGAGGGATCTGTGCAAGGGCTTGGGTTGTTCAACGCACACAAATGAAGAGGAGAAGCAGGCTTGAGAGTGAAGCATCCCAGTCTGTTAAACCAAAAGCCGACTGTAAAATGCCACAAAAGGATCTCAGAGTGACAGGGTGAGAGAATTGCAGATGAAATTCAGTGCTAATAAACATCAAGTAATGCACATGTGGAAAAACAGTCTTTAGTCTAAATCCACAGTGATGGGCTCCGAACTAGCTATTACCTCTGCGGAAACAGATCATGAGTTACAATAGACAGCTCTATTATAACACCAGCTCAGTAGTCAATGGTAGTTAATATGAGGCAAACAACAAGAAGGCATTTAGGAAAAAAAAAAAAAAAGGAAATAAGAAAACATCATTATATTGCTTCATTAAACCTCATATTGCACTTACAGCTTGGCTACTGAGAGAAACGCCACTGCAACTCCCCTCATCTGAAAGGAGGTAAGGAAGAACTAGAAACGATTCAAAGGGTTACAAGGAGGAGCGAAGTTACTGAGCAGCTTCCAAAGGGGGTACGATTAAATAGATTAAACTTCTCAGTCTGAAAAAAGAAGTGATCAAGGGGAATCAAGGAGGCCAATAAAGTCAACAGCAGGACAGAGAAGGTAACTGGGGGAACAATTACTGTTTCTCATTACACAAGAACGATGGGCTCTCACATGAAATGATTGTGGCAAGTGCAAAGCAAATGCACAGTTAAACTACTGAACTCCCACTGGCATATAAGGTTGGGAATCCAAAGAGGGATGGGAGAAATTTATCAAATGAAAATACAGGAGCACAAAGATAATAGCAATGGTTCAGAAAGCCTCCAAGCCACAGACTCTAGGAAAGTATATGAAATTATCACTGTATGCTTACCCTACTCTGTCCCCTAAGCATTCACTCTTCCCTGCCACTGGAGACATGATATTGGGCTAGAAAGACTCCTGCACTAACAGCTACCCTCATGGATGCACAAGTAAGACATACAAGTTGAGAGACGGGAACCTTCTAAATCAGCTTTGCCATTTTGAGCATTGTTTTGCCACTTAGAAATCATGAAGCCAAGAAACAGCTATGATCATAAAAAAAAATCTTACTTAAAGTCTTAACAGAATAAGCATGAAGAATTATTCCCCTGACATCTAAAGTGCTAGAACAATCTTGTTTAGGAAAACAAACAAAAATACTTTGCACCAAAGACTGCAAATTCAAGATGCAAAATTCAAATGATGCACTCAGAACTGCCTTATTGTTGCGTGTGGATTTGTTGTGTTTTAGAGCAAAATGGAAGATATAACTGTCAAAAACAGATGAATACAAAATTCCATTTGGAAAGTAAAGCTGAACTTTCTCATATTGAAAAGTCCTCAGGGAGAAGGTGAGTGGCAGAATTTAACTCCTTCAAAACAGGGAAAGCTTTTTCAAGAGAATGAATACCAAAAGAAAATTAAAAAAAATGTTCTAGGAACATCTCTCCTGAGCAAGGAGTAGCTGACTGGCAAAAGTGGTTCCTCTGGAAGGGAGAGGTGACGCCAAAGCTATCGGAAATGAAGCAATGCTAGAGACCATTCCTACGGTGATTAGAGACCATTCCTATGGTGATGTGTTCACCTGAAAAACCAGCTGGGCTGCCAGTGGTATCCTGTTTGCGCAGTTAACCAAATACCTTAATGAGGGGCTGAAGCACTTCCAACAATGACTTCACAAATTACAGGTGTTTTAACACATGCTTATTTCAAAGATGACCTGGAGACCAAGAGACAAAGGGGCATGGGACCATCCCATGCCCTCACAGGGAGGCATTCAAGGTAAGGCTCTTTCCTGTCTCTGCAAAGACATATAAAGACAGTAGAGAGTAAGGTACCTGTTTCTCCTCTGCATCAGAACACCTGCCAGCACCATGGTGCCACTTGTACTGACCTCAAAGCTCACTGTTGCTGGCCTCTGTCTACTGGGAGTGTTGGCAGAGATTGCAGCCATTACACCACAAAATACCTGTGCTGGTCAGGCACAGAAACAGGCACAAGGCTCCCCGATGTGGAGGGCGGTCACACTCCCTGAGCTAAAACTATGTGCCTACTGCCAGACTGCATTCCTCCTGCACCAGCACTGGCCACCAAAGTGCCTCCCCACAGCACAGCCCTCAATACAAAGTGATGCCCACAAGCCACGCAGTCTCACAGCAATCCACTAAAATGTTCCGCCGTCCTCAGTCTCCGGCTTTAAACCCTGCGTTTTGATTACCCTGAAAGCAGCATTAGATTTTGAGGGTGAAGCAACAGAGACCACTGCTAGTTTTTTTCAGGACCAGCTCTTGGATTTCACTTTTCAAACACTGGTTTTGCATGTAGCGGTTGAAAGGAGCGTGTGGACCCTGAAATCGCTGCTGGAACAAGACAGAAGCCTGCAGTTGCTCTCTGGGCTGGTGAGCCTGCTTTGCAGGCAGCGCCGCACGCGTACTGCCGGAGCGAGGGTGCCAACTGCTTTGCTGGACCAGCAATGAAGCAATGATTCATATGTCTACAGGGAGCAGAAGAAACAAAGACCGTACATGTCAAGCTGGAAGATGGGAAGAAACAATGCAAAAAAGCCCAGCCTGCACAAGCAGAAGGAAACATCTCATTATCTGTACAACCTACAGTTTGTGTTGATGAGGCTTGAGGTGTCTTCAGAAGCTGAAGAGGAAACCAGGAATAAATCTCTGCATCTCCCAGCATATATTTAGAGCTGCAAATATTTTGCAAATGTTTCTGCTGAAAGGGACTTTTCTCCCAGTAGGTAAAATCAGCATCTGCTGAGTGGTGACCATTTAACATTCAACCTGCTGCCAATCTACATTCCACAGAGAGACCTGCAGGAGAGACATGGAGCTGTGCCACTTCTAATAACTGTGTGACTGGCACCATGTCAATGCTTTAATGTAGAAAGCTACCCTCTGTCACTAAGCAGATCTCTCCTTTCTTTTGGCTAATGGCTTTCACACCCATTGGCAACAATGTCAAGACTGAAGGGGTATGAGCCTGCAGAGTCTTCTGAGATCTGCTTGGCAAAGCTGACTACAGAAATATTGAGACAGGGATTGGGGCAGGGGGGGTTGTATAAGGGAAGAAGGAACCTATCGTGGTTAATAATTTTGCTCTCATTGATTTGCTTTTCATTTTTGTTTAGTGTCTTCATCCATTTGCCACTGTACCTTCCCACCGCAGCAATGGTCAATTCAGCAGTACCTGCAACATCCTTTGCTTGCTGTGAGCATCACTACGCCAAAGCCTCTGCAGCAATCATCAGATCCAGGACAGGGTCCCTCCTGGCTTTATGAGCCAGGCTTTTAGTATATTTAGGGGGAAATTTATACTAGGGACATTAACTGCAAGGGCACAAGGCTCAGACATTTTCCTTTTCAGTCGCAGCCAGGTTTAGAGAATGGTCGTAACGGCAGAGCACTTTGGCAGCTGGCAGCCCACCTACAAGCGTGTTCGCACCCACCAGCTTGCGGCAAAGGCGGTGGGCTGCGTGGACGCACACACATATTCACCAGGGAGGGGGAAAGCTGTGCAGACACAGCCTGTGGGCTTCGGTCCTTGGTCAGAACAGCCAAGATGCCCACACTGATTTCCTCAACATGCCCCTACAGATCCGTAAAAACGAGGGTATGACCGATACTCTGTGCAGGAGGCAGGGAAGGGATGCATGTTTGCTGAGACCAGCTTCGTTTTTAAACATCTACACAACGCCTCCAACACGAGGCCCATGCAGAGACTGAGGCAGCTCGTATTCTTGTTGTGAAATCCAAATGAACAAGACTGAAAAGAAAAATAACTGGCAATGACAGGCAGGCAAGCAGGCCTGACTTTTCCTTGCTTCTTTTTATCCTATACAGACACAATCCTTTTACAGTCAGGCAGGTAAACAGAAAAGCCATACAAATAAACCAAAACCAACAGACCACCAATCTTAGCAATCTTTGACGTCTGTAATTTCTACTTCATTTTCAGCTAATGGTGGAAATTAGTCTTTGGATAGTTGATAAAAATCAACCTGTCTCTGCTGGGTTAGTACCACGATCTGTGGCCCAGCAACTACTTCTAGTACAATTGATTTTCTTTTTTGGCAACCAATAGGCCAGTCAATAATAATGTTGTTTGAGAAGGATTGAGTCATGAGGGAGATGAACCTTCCCTGCCATTTATTATGTTTGTATTGTCTTCATTTGAAAAGATTTTTTTTTTCCCCAATGAGGCAGTGAGTGAAGGTATTACAAGGGGAGGGCTACTCCACATCCCCGTCTCCAGAAGTCCTCTGGCTCCCAAGTGTGCTAGCATGCAGATGGAGGGGAGGGAAGCAAAGTGGCTGTCTGCTAGAGGCGGCAGGGGACTGGGAAAAAAGACAAGCTTGGGAGACAACCACACTCCTCCCACTACTCTAGCTGTCTTTTAGAAAAAAAAAAAAAAAAAAAGAAAAAATCCAGCTATGTCAAAATCATACATCCTAAGAAGCATGACTTCAGACAGCTGTGCAGCCTTGCGTGAATTGGTACAAGACACAGATACAACATTGGAACCAAAGAGCAACCAACCTTCTCTGCAGACAATGCAGCCTCTGGATGTTTTTCACTGAAATTACCAGTGTATATGAATAAATAAAATAAAATCCACATATACTAGCAACAGATTTCGTATCCTCATGATTTTCAGCTTTGGTTCTCAAGTTTCCTTCTCAAACCCCTGAGGATTCATGGGTAACCATTGAGAACTCGCTGACAAGAGGTTTAAAGTCTCAGTACAGTGATCTGCACCTTTACTAGGAAAGTGAAAGGTCAACAAATAAAAACTGAAGATCAGTTATAGCTTTTTTATCCTTATAGTCATAATTATAGTACAATTTTAGCATACACAAGTGACTACCATAACATTGATAAGCTGACTGATAGAACTGCACGATGATGTAGCTTAAAAATAATAAAATAATTTTTGGACACAATTTTAACTCAGCTGCTCTACCACACAGATACGTACACAGCCCCTAATTATTCTGCATGTCAAGTGATACAGTTCCACTTACAGCCAGCACTATTTATTTTAAGATTGTTCACATGGCCAGAAAGGCTTGAAAAGCTTTTCCACAGCAAGCTGATCTGAGGCAACCATTACAGGATAGTTCCCCAAGCGTTCCCAAGGGCACAGATTATTATTTTGGAGTAAAGAGAACCCATGGAACAAAGTGCAGCCACAGCAAGTCCAGGAGGAGAGTCTGTGGTCTACTGTTTTGATGTTACAAATTAGAGATGCTATTTGTCCTTCTCTCTCTCTCTCATTGGATGCCATGATGCCCTTCATCTTTCTTAAAACAGCACTAGTAATTTGTATACCTGCAGCGCTCCCTGCGTAGGACGAGCAATCACGGGGGTCCTTTATACCAGAGCAGAGAATCCTCCTTTTCAAGCCACTTTACTTGCCTTGTTCTTGCAGAAGAAGGTGACCAGACTTCGAACGTGCCCCAAGAGCACTTCTCCACCTAATAGCACTGAAGCAGGACACTGTGCCTAAACTTCCCCCTGAATACACTAAGGAAGCTCCTCTGAAAGTTGGTTGAGCAGCACCTCACATCCAGAAGAGGAGCCGAGTTCTGCTGTCTCCTCCACACTGGCACTGCACCACCAGATACAACTGAGGACAAATAAAGCCTCTGAGCAGGACAGCTCACTGCTGCTGGCACGGGGAAGGCTGGGGATGCCATGGCACAGCCACCAGGTAGCATGAAGCCGGGGAGCAATTCTGTAGAGCTTGCATTCAGTGCCTCCCCTGGCCCTAGAAAAACTCCCTTTCAAGGCCAGAGAAAACTGCAAGGAAAAACTCTCCCTATACGGGAAAAAGGTTTTCTTTTGTTGCTCATCCTCTGCAAGGAAAAATGATTCATGTCTTCATATATTTTAAGCTAGAAATGGATATTATCATCATATTGCTGAGCTCCTTCATAACTTATGTTATGAATATACTCCTTTTCCTTTCACTGCATCACTCAATTAAAAGCCTACACGTTAAGCAAACAGTTCCCGTGGAAGGAGGCTTTTTTCAAGACTAAGCCCCAAGCTGTGGGTATTTCCAGCAGAGCTCCAAAATACCATACCACCACCCACTTCGAAATGGCCTCTGGCTCTGAAGATTTACGTAATTCAATTACACAAATACCCCTTTTCAACAAAGTAGAGAAGCCTGTTGCCTCTCTCTATCACCTTGCCCATGGCAATTGCTTACCACCTCTTTTCAAATGTGCTATTAGAACTAATTATGAACAATCAGAGAACTCAATGGCTGCAGCTTTTCAGTGACATTAATGAACGACCCTTTTGAAACTGCAGTACCACTGTTTAAAACAAAAAGCACAGGCGCTGGACCACTGCAGTCCAGGAGTGTGTGGCTATTCCCAGAACTGAAGCTGTTTTGAGCATGCAACAAGAGTTCAGCAGAGCCAGGCGACCTCTCCTCCTGCTCCCAAGCTGTCTGTTTATCAACAAATAGCAGTTAGGTTGACTCTCACAGAGCCTCTCCATCCAGAGACTGTAAGTAGTTGGACAAAGGGCAGTACAAATGTAACTAAAAATAAAGGCAGCAAAAAGTGAGTAAGGCACGTCTACAAGCACAGAGAACTGGTACGACTTGCTCCAGGTCACCTGGAAGAGCACCACTGTCACCATCTGCTTAGGGCAGCTAAATCCTTCAGCACACTACAAGAGAGCCAAGATGGAAGAGCATTTATTAAAAAGGCAATGGAAGAGAGCATAAATCTGCCATACTGTTTGACTAACTTTTTAGAAGCATACTAAAACACAGGCAATTTAAAAAAAAAAAAATTGGTCTATAACATTTCTCTCCTTCACTACCTGCTCATATCTCTCATCATCCCTAATTTATTCTTTCTTTTATATGCTTCCGGCATGCAGGTACTGCTGTACAACGGAACAAGACAGAAAAACACCTGAAGATCTGAGCGGTGGGTGAAAATCGCAGCGGCTGCTTGCATGCTGGGCTCTAGCAGAGGAGCTGCATGCAGCCTGCAAAAGGAACCTCTATTAAGAGCACATCACACTGAAATAACAGCAACACTGATTCAGGTCACCAGAGATTCCCTGACACTTAACCAACTGTTTTTTATAGCCTGCACATTAACTGATACTGCATTTGGTCATGTATAATAGCAGGCACTATGGTGTTTATGGCCTGTTAGGAAGCCAGAGTTTTTCCCCCCTCCCTTTTTCTTTTGGTCGCTCTTAAAATTCCTTCTGCTCTTGCTTTGGATGTGAATTCTTACAGGGTAAAGGTCAAAATGAAAAAAAAAGAGAGAAATAAACACTAGGTCACAAAGTCTTGAAATGTTATTGCAATTTATATATGGCTGAGAATAAAAATGTATCTGCCTTCTCTGGGAACACACCTACATGTGAACAGAGACCTTTATAAAAAATTCTCCTTTATTACCTTGGTGGAAAAAAAATATTCAAAGATTGATTTTTTTTTTTTATGGCTATTATTAACCTTTTGTTACTGGCCAAAAATAATCTGGTTAGAAAATGTGCAATACATCAAATAGAACAAAAAAAAAAGAGAAGAAGAATTTAACAGAAAGTTATTGTTCAGGGAAAAAATAAGATGACTCTCCCTTCAGCCTTTTGTCCTGAGAGTCACACTTTACCTCCAGAGAAATGAGACAAGCGTCAAAGCGAAGTGACTTTTCAAACTGCTGCAGCAGTACAGCATCCCGGATAGAGCTGTCTCCCTGGCTGCCAGGGCAAAGGGGACAGGAAGATGTCTGACCCGACTCCTCCCGGATTTCAAGGCAAAGCTGTTCTCACATTTATCCGACACGTCACTCACCAGCTCTGACTGAAAGGCTGACAGTGGGGCACACGACGCCCCCCATTTATACTGGCTCCACTGCCCCTCTTCCATGTAAGGAAAACCTCCTATAAAATCCATTACAACTGAAATCCCCAAGGTCTAAGCATGAAGATATGTCTCTCACCAGCCTCTGCAGAGCCACGCTTCCCAATATCTGTTCCACCTGCAATTCTGCCCAGGCAAAGGCAAGAAAGGCTTTGTCACAAAAATTTCATGTGTGTGTAAGTACCAAGATGGCTATTTGTAGCCTGTGAACGCTACAGGTCTGCTGACAAGCCTTCAGATTGCAATTGTACTTAAGATCCACCACTTACCAATTCCTGAAGCATTTTTTGCAAGGCTGCTTAAGATCTCCCTGGTAAGAGCTAGCAAATTTGTCAGCAGAGGTGTATCTATGTCCAAACTGGGCAGGAGAACGACGCCAGTTAAGTGCCATGCTGGTAAAGAACAGTCAATCATAATTTGACAGAAATATGTCGGACAATTATTTCCGAGCACGATCGCATTTACACAGGTCAGCCCTTAATTACAACAAGCTGACAAAACTTGGAGCATTGACTCATGAGTACAGGCAGACTCAAGCTGGCTGGCTGGAATGAACCACTTGCAAAGTGGTTGCTGAACAGTTTACAGTCTGGCCTATTGAGGTACCCTAAAACTGCTGCTAGTTTAGCTCAGACATGCGGGCTGCAAACTGCACTGGCTAAAAAGCCATTTTATGTTCAGTTAAGCCAAACTGTGCTAGAAATGGTGACCCCCAAGGGGGTGAGGCGGGTATGTGGTGATGGAAATGGCATAAACTGCTTGACTTTACCCTCAGTCAGCACTGAGATCCTACTGTCGCTGTCACAGGCCCACCACACCGTGACCTGAAGCATCACCGAACCCTGCGGGATGCTCTGCCGAAACCAGGCATTTATTGGACCCTTTTCTGCTAGGCAAAGTGGGATTCTCTTTCCATTAGTCCACAAAACTCTGCTAAGAGTGTATGTAGTGTTACAAAAAATACACTGGAGAATGCACTTTATGTAGGAAGCTACCAAACACCTCATACGCTGGAAATCCTTCTTGCCATCGGTGCCACAAGTCACACTGGAAGCCCCAGAGAGTGATCAAAAAAACTTTACCGCAGGGAAGAGTTTCAGCAGGAACTGAAAAAGGCCCCCTATGGCTATATATTTCATGTACCAAATTCGGTTATTTTCCCCAGGTTACCTTTCTGGGTATTCTTCTCTGTGATAAATGCCCTGAGAGAATTTGCTATGGAGTTTTGGAAGAATTCAGTTTCATTTGAAACATTTGGTCAGGAGGTTACATAACACATCAACCAAATTCAACTTTTTATTCTTTTCTTACCTGGCTGTTAACGTCAGCAGCATGCTGTAAAAGTACTGAAACCAGCTCCTTGTGTCCTCTGTCGCACGCCCAGTGGAGCAGAGCCCGGCCCTGCAACATCCAGGAGAAAATTTACAAAGCCAGTCAAAAAAAAAAAAAGCAGAGAATCATAATCTTGCTATTGAGTATTGAACACTAATAACAAAATTAACACAGACTTTTTTAAAAAAATGACACTAATATTAGCATGAAACACACTATTGCTCTTGATTTGGACTTAAAGAATAATGCTAGAAATGTTGAAAATGACGGATAGGTCCGTTTTTCATTAATTTAGCATCAAACCCACAAGCCAGCAAAAAATTTAGAGGGGAAAAGCAGCAAAGCATGAAAAGCAGGAGCCACGACGTGACTTGTTTTCCCATATAAATTTGGGATTTTGACACCTCTGACTTTTCTGGAAGCAGTGGACTTTTCTGGAATCTTACCCAGTATGGGCAAGATTTTTCAATGCTGCCTAAGTCACTCAGTCGCCAAGTCCCCAAAAGCTCATTCCTCTGGCAGGTCCGAAACATTCAACCCACGGGCCCCACCTCTGCTGCAACAGAGGATGAAAACTGGGTGTCTGGGCAGGCATCACCCATGATTGTCCCCTTCTCAGCAACGCAATACAGGCTGCTGCATCCATGCCTCCAGCCCCTCCCAGTTTTATTCCCATCCTCTTTCTACAAGTGTCCCCACACCCGAAGTCTCTCTGCATGTCTCTGCCACCACGGGAGGGGATGCAAGGCAGGAAGAGAGGAAGACAGGCTGAGAGAGCTGGGGTTGTTCAGCCTGGAGAAGAGAAGGCTCCAGGGAGACCTTATAACAGCCTATCGACATCTGAAAGAAGCCTACAGAAGAGCCAGAGAGGGACTCTTTACGAGGAAGGGTAGCGACAGGACAAGGGGCAATGGTTTTAAACTGGAAGAGGGGAGATTTAGATTAAACACCAGAAAGAAATTCTTTCCTGTGAGGGTGGTGAGGCACTGGAACAGGTTG
>JAOXNO010000004.1:2193271-2205670 GCA_028565335.1 Limnodromus scolopaceus
ATTCTATGATTCTGTGATTCTAAGATCTGAACTTCCATGTCAAGGACATGGGAGGTGGTGTGGGACCGCTTTGAGGGCTGACAGGAACATCTGAACACCCAGCTGGCCTCAGAAAGGGCTGTGGATGTACTGAAGTGAAGCCCAGCTTCTGAGGTTGGGGTCACTCTCTGATTCTGGGCTAGAATGGCCAAGCCTGTGGAAGGTAACGCTTGTTTTTGCAACAGGACATCACAGCAGAGCTGTGACAGTCTCACACACTTTAACAGCCCTGCGCTGAGGCTGGAGTGCTTGTCCTCTTATACTGCAAAAATGCATTCAAAGCAGCAACAAAGCCTTTTGACAAGCAGCTCTAAGGCATTTTCTATGAACCATACAAGCTTTGAACCATCAGCAACTCCAAAGAGAAAGGTAGTTCAAAGTAGTTTTGAGATGGAAGGTTTTCTTCTTTGCTTACTATGTACACTCAGTAAATTAGATTTACTGTCAGTACCAGTCTCTCCTGATTTAGGATGGCACGTGGCACACTTGCAGGGGATTCCTTGGAAATCACCCTGCAGATAACCAGAAGTCATCCCCCGAAGCTGTGACACCGTCAGACTGGCCTGTGTTTTCCAGTGCGCTACACAAAACAGTCACAGACCTTCACAGATGAAATCAGTTAAATTAGCCCACGCCTGGTTATAAATCTCTCAACAGAGCAGTGGGGAACAAGGTGAGCAACTCATTTATCTGCTAATGAGAACTGAGAGCCAAATTTCCCGACCACGGTGCCAAAACAGCAGGAAGGGCAGAAGACACCTGCAACCAAAGCTCACGCTGCTTCTGCTGGATATTCTTGGGCAGGGCAGCAAAGGTAGAACATGATTTTGAGTAAGGAAATGCGATCTCAGACACAGGCATTAAGCTTTTTAACACACTTTTTGACCCAGCAAGTAATTAATTTTTGTAACACATAATCTTAATGTTACACTAATTAACCTTGAATTAGAATGAATTTTCTGACAATGACTTTCTATGGAAGCACTGATGACATCCATGGGCCATTTAATGATTAATGTTCTTGCACTCAACACCACTATCAAAGTCTAAAAGGGGGAAAGAGTATAATTTAAAACAACTGGTAAACATGGAAAGATCTTTAATTCATGTTTAGCATCCTTAACTCTTCTCTGGACTGGTAATTACTTAAGATGTAGAATTTCAGTTGGGCAAATACCAACTTTTTTTGTGCCACAGAAGTTTGTTTCAAAAGGAAGAAGCACTATCTGCTATATGCATAATAGCAACAAATACTTCAACAGAAGATTTCAGTTTATATGTGTGTAGAGGAATAATATTGTAATTACAGAAGTGTAATCATCGTGCAGTTACATGACAAAACAAAGGCATTTCAATCCTTTGTATCAAAATTCACATTAGAGATTAGTGACTATAATATGTTGGTTTGCGTTGTCTCTGGACAAGCAGAATCTCGTTTTATTGGTGCTGAACTTGGCTGAGGCCAACGAAGGAAAACCAATTCTGTCACCCCAGGAGTACTGCAGCACTGTGTAACTAGTCCCTTCCCATGACACTGGAAGGCTGGTTCTGCTGCAAACGCTGCCTTTTGAACAAGAAAAGAAACTGAAGCCCGATCATCTATAGTCATTAAAAATCTCCTTGTGCTATTTGCAGGAGTATGGATTTCAAGTCTTGGGCCAATTCCACTTTGGGTAATTACACTCTGCTTACCTATATATTTTCTCTGCAATTCTAAATGGATACAATATTTTCCAATTAGTGCCTTAAATGGTTCTGCATTGTAATTGTGCACTATTAAAAAGCCGACACGTTCCACCCAAGAAATGTCTGCATCCTTGCAGCACGCTACGCCCTGAGCACAGGGTGTAAGTGACCCTGGATATCTTCTGTGCAAGAGCACACCATTTGATATGGAAGTAAAAGCACCTGCAGAAGAATCCCAACCTACTTATTGTATAACCACAAGCATTGCTGAGAAATTCATATTTAAAATAAGATAATATTCACTACTGATTGCATCGTATCAGACAAGTTAAAATGCTCTGGAGTTCTAGCTAATGTACTCATGCAGTTACAAAGTCCGGTTATTTCCCACGTCTTCCTTAAAACAAACCTCAGCAATAAGACAAACAAACTGAGCGTTCAATTCAACTCTTTATATAGCATGGGTACCACCTATACACCTATGTCGAAAAATTCTTTAGTCCGCAGATCTGCTGCTTTATATCAGCATATAGCATGCGTCTGTGTGTTTAAACAACACGGCAAAAATCTTAAGGGCCACAGATTGAGCTTTCCCCAAACAGCTCCCATAGGACTATTTCATTAAGCAGTGAGAGACTCAAAGCAACACGAATAATTCCACATCGGAAAACACTGCAGTAGCGAGGTCTTGACTAAACGTAATCAAACATCAAGGTACTCCCTCCATGCAATTCAAACACACAACAGTTGCTGCAGAAGTTACTTGAGAGGATGCATTTTTTCCCTGCCTTTGAAGTATTTAATAAAAAAAAGCATAAAAATAGCCCCAGTGCACTAACCCTGCCTCTTAAATCTTCAGTGCTTTGCTTGGATAACCGCTGCCAGCTTGGCCAGCTTCTGCAGCAGTTTCTCAAGCCAACAGCACATCAATTTTGCTCAGCTCCAAGTCACAGGGTGTTCACAAACAAAGCACAGGACAGGGATTTGTCTCAGATATACCGAGTCTCAGCAGACAAACGGATGGGAATGATTTTCACATCAATTAGCCAGTGCAGAGAAAGAGGAGAACAAAGCCAAGCTGAACGGATGTGCTACAATATTAAGCTATACTTCTAGGCATGTTGTTTGCAGCTGTAATGGCTGTATAGCAATGAGAGCCGCCATAACTTGTGGCAAGTGTTTTATTACCCATAATTAAGAAAAGATATATATAGAACGGCTGCATCCCCCCGTAACAGCAAAAACATGGAAGGGCCGTTGTTGCAATTATACAGGTAAACTTCAGATTTGATTTGGAAGTCAGTCACTTTCAGAGCTCTGAAACATTTGGGGAAGTTATTCTAATAGGAGTAAGCCTGTAAATACAGAAGCATGCGATTATTCTTCAAACTCATTTTTCCCCCTTGTCCTTTCCTTGGCAAGCTGGCACCAATTTGGCACTTGCTGTCTCAAAAGCACGAGGATCGGGGACTAAGCGAGCATCATTTCAGATGCCTTTCATTAAAGTTTTGGCAAGGGCTTAAACGCTACGCGCAGGTAACATGTTTGTTTACTGGGATTTCTCCAGCAATTAAAAAAAAATTCTCTATCTACAACCTCCACAGCCCTTGGCACAAATTGCAAAAGCAACTCATCTATGCCTTTGAGCTGTTGCTGGTTTGTTAAAAGTTGCAGAAACACTGTTCTCAAAAAGGCAGCAAGCAATCCACACTACCAGGATGTGCCTGTGGCAACTTCACAGCCACAGGCCATTTCTTATTTCATTAGTCCTGCTGACATACGCAAGAGAAACGGCTTGTTTTAGTCTGTGCTACTTCTTCTAAGTGAATGCAAGCTATTCTGTTGAACTCTGGGCAATTTAGATACAGTAAATGGAAGCTTGTACATGATTACTGTCATTAGATTATTTGTTTAATTCTAAATTGAAGTTTATTATATCCAAACTGTTAGCAGGTACGCTGGCTTGAATGCTCTACGTGAAGATCTTTATTTCTTGTGGGGAGAAGACCACTTCGGCTTTCAAAGTTGCCATGTGCAAAGATGCCATCTACATCTAAAACCCCAGAGATTTCTCTTGCCCTTTCTTAAATTGTTTTGCTTCGAGTAATTTGTCTTGTCCCCATTTTATGTTTTTATTCTTGATTTCTTTTCTCCTTTTGCTAACTTATCTCAGGTTTGCACAAAATGAGGGGATACAATTAGATACAGTACTAATGCATCACATAAAAATAAAATCTAAACACCTTACAACCTCAGTCAAGTCTTTATCGTAGAAGGAAAGGCTGAGCCCAGCATCTTTGCAGTTAAGCATGAGACTATTTGGTGCTTCAGTAGATTTTGTTTCATAACAAGTTAACTCTTTGTATGTATCCCTGCTGCCACTTTAAATTTATAGGCATTTAAATCAAAGGACTGACAGCATGAGTTATGTTCAGAGGGCTAAGAGAGGCATCTTGGATATGGCAGGTTGTATTTATACAGTAACACTAAAATAGTTAATAAAAATGACAAGATTATGCTTGCATACACTCCACTCTACCAAAGGTTCGGTCTGGGTTATCTCTAGTCAAAAATGGGTTCTAAAACTTCAATCAACCTGCACGATATTGGAAAATAAGCTACCCTCCAGACTTCGAAGAACATGCTTGGAACAACATTGGTAACAGTTTCAGCTCCTTGACATAACATGAAATATTTCTTTCAGATTTTTCTTTTTTGTATGCTAAATTTCTTTTTTTTTTTTTGACCAGTTAGAGACCAGCACTGGCCAAAAAAAAAAAAAAAAAAAAGGAAATCTTCCCATGAGCCCTTCACAAGTAGGCAGGGTTTTCAGCTCCTATCTGTGCTGAAGCAATTCCATACTCTGCAACAGTCACGTGCTAATACCCATTAGTTCAGAAATAGGTCTCCTCTTACATCAGAGACTCATGGATAATTCCCATAGAGGATGTCACCTGCCAGTGTTCAGATCTGTCTCTAAACATTTATGTTGTTAGAGCACAAAAATATTTCAGCCCTCTTTCATCATATATTTTGATTTTTAAAAAAAGAAACCAAGATGTATTTGGCTGAAAACAAGCACATTTGTTGCTTGAATACAAAGGAAGGTACGAGCTTCTGAACACTGCAAAATACAAAACAGCATCTTGCCAGTAAAATTGAAGCAATGCTAACATGATGTTATTATACACTTATCGCAAGCATGTGATCCCAAAAACGAGCTTTTATTAATGAAAGGACTCCAGTCATGTTCTGTGGGACTGCCCTGGACATTTACCTCTGTAACCTGTGATCAGCAGGAGGGATGGAGCTCGGTAATGGCGCTGTTGCAGTGGCTGTGTGGCACATGACAGTTTCAGTTCATTGAATTTATGATGTGAAATTCCAGCCCTGATCGTGAACACCCTCCCTCCTCTCCTCTGAAAATTAATTCACATGAATTCCTGATTAATAATAAAAGGCTGTGCCATCAGCATTCAGAGCCCCAGCCGGGGCTGTCATGGCTCAGAGGGCAGAAATCTGCTTAGAGCTACAGGAGAACCCAACTGAATTTGTGGCGTCTCAGTCTATGAATGTGTAAGCACTTCATCTGTTCACCAAAACACAATGTGCTGGAAAGCAGCAGGCAAAAGTAGCTGTACACACGATGGATGATGAGCAGGGCTAGGTGGCAGTATTCAAGCATTGATACCAAGGTGATAAAGCAGGTACTGTTGCATTTCCTGAAGGATGAACAGGAAACTGTTCACACTAGGGGTTTACTTTTACCAAGAAAAGGATCAAGCCAATTCACAATTTCAGATGCTTATCTTTTTCTTGATGTTTCTGGCAATGCCTGTATTATCTCCCTATAGGGAAAATAGTGTTTTGAGTTTGATCAGCAGAAAAAGAACGGACAATGTCACTGTTTTTGTGAAGCTGAAAAACACATGTCACTCATTTGCCCTCCCCTTTGGAATGAGGAAAAGTTGATGGCATGGCAGAGATCCTACTTCACCCATTCACAGAGTTCATTGGTCAAAAAAGCCATTTCCCTCACTTCCTACTTCTATTTGACCATGTTTAATGGTGGGGGAAAGGTAGGTATTCAGATCTTATTCTGCAAATGGCTGCTGGCATTGCTTAAAATAGCGTATCAGAAATTTATTTTCTCTGTTACATCATCACAGTTAGTACATTCACACTACTAGAAATCCAGCAGAAAGCCATTTTCAAATAGATTATCCCTACCTTGATGACCAAGTGTTTTCTCAACTGTTTAGTACCTTCTTATAACAATCCTAACCAGGGAATTTTGAAAAGAAGCAGCACTGAATTAATACACAAAACAGTTAAAAGACTGATGGTCTTTTTCTCCATACCTCCTCATCTGTAACATTCACATCCACTTTTTTTGATCGAATGGCTTTGGTTACATAGTCAATGTTGTTTTCTCTGCAGTAATCAAAAATGTTCTTGTCCTCTTCCCTATTCAGGAAACAAAAGCAAAAGAAGCATCGTGTTACTGCACAACATAAAGGCCACAGGCACATCATATGCTCCAGCTTTACTACAGATATTTCAATAGTATCACTGGACCGAAATAGATAGTATTGCACATGTAGAATAATACGGGTTTTTTTTTCCAAGACCCTTCTTCCTAAAAAAACAAGGATTTTAACAATATTATGCCAGGACAAAATTCAGCTTACTCCTGTGAACTGGCACAAGAAATCTATAAAGTTAGCCAGCAATGACCACACTGAAGTACCGATGTAAATTGCTGCAATCCCACAGAAAACAAAAGGCTAAAGCCACTCTTCTCCCTGCCATACAAACTTATTACAGTCACTTTGGGTGAAACCAAAGACACTCCTGATGCCATTCATCTCAAACAGTGGCCACTAACGGTGATTTGGAGAAAAAAAGCAGGATGTATGTGATGTAATCTGTCCCTGGTTAGATTCTCCGAGCTTCAGAAACTCAGTGGCTTAAGGATTTCTGTAGCTAGAGGCTGCATCCAGATGAGCATATTTATCAGCCTTTTCCCGTTCCTTTTTCCGCATTATTCTGCTCTTTAGCCCATTCATACTCTCAGCCTCTCCAAAGGAGAAGCTTCACAACTTTGTATCTTGTGTGTGAACAGTGGGTAAGAACTTTCTCTTGGTGACTTCAAAACAGGTGCCTGCTATTATTGGGTACTCTGTGGGAAGTATTGTCCAGGGATTCATGAAATGTTTGGTGTTTGTCTTGGAATCTGACCACAGCACTTCATTTTTATTTATTTATTTTATTTTTATTTACCAGCCTGCAAGTGACCTAATTGCACTCCTTTCTTTTGCCAACAGTGTTAAGACAAAGCTTGATGACTGTCTCTGCTCAGAGCAGCAGGCAGGAGCATGCAGAGGGACCAGCTCATGTCTGTGCCAGGATGCCGGTGTGCGCTTGCTTACACCTACCTGCAGGCAGAAAGGATCAAGCTGCGGCATCACAGGTGCTTAAATTACACCTATAGCTTCTTCTGGAGCTAAAAGCAATAAATACCCTGGCTTCAGACACAGTAAAACTTTTGTGCTTACCAGCCAACCAAAACGAAGTTGAAACCTTTCACAGATTCTTAAAGCGTTACAAAAGAGCTTTCTATGAGTGACTGGAGCTACAGTCAAAAAAGCAAATGTTAGGAATCTTTAGCAAAGGGACAAAGCAGAGCCAAGACATTTTTATCTTGCTGTATAAATGTGTACTCACACTCACATACCTAATTATGGGAAGTTACTGACACCAGTGCTGCTGAGAAAGTACAACTCTCCTACCATCCATGCTGGCATGCCTGTGGAAAGCTACTTATTCTAACACAGCCAATTTTTCTACGAGAAGGGGTTATGCCATACTAACAGGAGGCACCTTTACAATAGTACCTTTAGGTATAGATTCACTGATAGAATTGTGTTGATAGCAAGGAGCAAAGAAAAGATGTCATTGGATTTCTAGAAGTAAACTACACACCTACATACTACCCTTGCTTTCTAGTTTCCAGATGAAAACTACGGTTCAAATTAACCCCTCAGCGTTGCTAAGGGACTTGGCAGCTTCAGATGAGTTAAAGACAAAAGTAGTTACCTCTCATGACATCTCCAGTTCTTAATCACCTTAAGACAGTCTGGGATCTTCAGGAGAACCCAGACCTGACAGCCTCAAAGGAAATTCTTCATAAAAATGGGAGGTTGCTGGAGCAGGGCAGACCCAGTAAAGAGGTTGTTCTGCTGTGGGTTTTTCGGGCAGGAGAGAACAACCTCTGCAACGCAGTGGGGCAGTTTCGGAACTGATCCCCTGGTGCTAAAAGGCAGCAGTGGTCCTCCTATTCACCTGCACTGCTCTTGAACCTCACAGGCTGAAAAGCATCAGAGCAAGGAAAAGTACAATTTAAAAGTTATTTTCATTTCTGAGTAATGGGTTACAAAGAAAAAGTGATGCTCTTCAACCTGTAGTCCCCAAAAAATGAAAATATCAATGTCACCAAGACCATGTGCCCTGCAGAGCACCATGGCATAGAGCTCCACGCACAACTTTGACTTCCAGTCTCATTATTACACACCTGGCATACTAAGTTACACTTTATTCTTCAGACTTCAAGCATCTTTCTTCCTCCTCAGTGTCAGTAGAAGGCGGAAAAAAAGTGCTGACATTTAGCTCCTGCAGTAAAGTGCTGCTTTCTTCAGAGAAGTCACTTCCTCTGACCTCTCTCTCGTGTTGCTCCTTTAGTAGCACCATTCTCCTGCCCATCACCCCTATTCTTTGTACACAAGCCATCCTTCCTCATAGCTGACTTGCACCTTTCCAGCAAAGAGCCAGATGCTGCACAAGATTTCACACTTTATGTGTAGGCCTAGGGACTTTACAGAACTCTTCCAGTTTCTTAACCAGTCTCTCATTAACTCATTCACTGGAGGTCTCGTCTGTACACTACACAAGCTCCTGGGAAATAGATCACTGCATGCTTTAAATGCAATTACTTTGAAATCTGGCGAAAAAAGAATCTCAAGGCGGGATTAGAGAAGGCAAAAGCTTATATTGCTTAAGATAGAGCTTGACAGATTCATGATGGAGGTTATGAGACATGCCTGCCCCCACTAACAAGGGCTGATTTGATATGCCGGGAAGTCCTTCTAGTCCTACCCTGTTAGTCCAACCTTTCAAACACACCCTTGGCTGCTGAAAGCAGCCTTCTGGGTGAAGCTGCTTTTCAGACAACACTGTAGAGTAACTTGGTTCCAGCTGTTTTTTTTTCCCCATTACACAGCCACACACACTTCATTTATTACGGATCACTCTTCCGCGACACCAAAGCAGAGCCCAGTCTCTCCTTGCCAGAGAAGTCCACAACCATCCTCAGTAACTCCTGGATGGTCTTCCATGTCACAACCGCAAGCTCAGGCTGTGCCCTCTGTCCCTGGCAGCGATGCCACCCAGTCAGCCTTGGTGCCAGCATCTCTGCATGCCGCAGAGAGAGCCAGGGCAGCTCAGCCATGGCCGCACCTCGCATGGCAGCAGCAGAGGTACCAGCAGAGCAGAAGGCACACCGCAGCGATGAAGTGACCATGCTCCGTGGGGAGCGTGCTGCAGGGTCTGCACCAGCAGAGAGAGGGAACATCAGTACTGACGTGGCAAAACCAGCCAATCTTCCTACCACAGCCTCCAGACAAGACCTTCTACAGTCTTTTCCCAAGGATATTATTGTCTGTAAGGGGGAAATGACCTGACACAGCTATTTGGATATGATTTAGCTTTTCTGGAATAACCAGCCCTGCAATTGCTCTACATACCATCCTTCCAAAAAAACACTTTTCTTTCAGAGGGCTCCACAATGGAATTAATCCAGAATAGCAATTTCCCCACATGAAGCTGAGGTTTTGGGAAATTTTGTCTTTCTGCTTGCATTAAATAAATGCAAGGTTTAAACCATTCCTCTGCCCTCCTTTAAAAATAAAATTAGCATATATTATCTACAACTTTTCTATAAATATTGCCAAAGAGAAATGAGCCCTTTCCTGAACAGATTTGAGAGAAGTCCATATAGTCTTAAGACAGACATTTTACCTGCAACCTCATGTAAAGCTGCACTTCAGACTTTTAAAAAAATTTGATCTAGTCACATGCCAAAACCGGGAAGGGAAATGGAGAAAAAAAAAAAAAAGAGCTCAGAGAAGTTAAAACGAGATTTTTGGAGGGACCAATACTGGAGAAAAAGCTACACTTGAATGGGGAATAGAATAAATACAAGTTACTGTTATTTGCTGACTTTGCATTCATAACCACACAGGGCAAGTAAGAAACATAGCTTGAAAATCTTGCAACTCAGGGTTGTTTTTCCCCCTCCATTTATTGTACATGCGTGTATGTGTACATACTGAACCATCCCTCTACTGTAGTAGCTACAGGAAAACAAAAAGGATGCAGCGTTTTCCTCAGACCAGCTCCTAGCAGGACTTTCCACTCCACATAAAACTGGTAAGAGTCAGCAGCAAGGCCCAGAAACTGATAGAAATAGTCTAAAAACACAGACAAAGGTAAAACAGAAATATAACAGTAAGTGACACTGCAAAGACATTGCTCAGATAATCTTGAGGGGGGGGAACCCATAGGATTTCTATCAGCATTTTCAGAAAAATCTCAATTTAAGTAAAAATACATCATTCAAGACACCTCCAGATGGGAAAGACCATGAAGCTCAACGTAAAGATGTGCACAATTTTTTAAAACTTGTAGCTTAAAGAAAGACTGAGATGCAAGTTGTTTCCGGGTCTGATATACAAGCACTGCCACTTTTTGTTGAGCTAAAAAAAGTCTTCAAGTCAGTGACCACTTGACTGTTAGTAAAAGCAGTGAATGTGTTTATTTCTTGAGGATGGCCAGAAGGCTTTTTCTTCTCCCTTGCTGACACATGTTCAACTCCCAAAGCCATTTGCTTCTGCTTTCCTCCAACCCCAGTAAGAGATACTAATTCTAATTTAATGTTGAGCTGAAGTGTATCTGTTGCCTGCAAGTAACACACGGGCAGCTTTTTCCATCCTTGAATAAAAGAACATGGAAGGACTTAAACCAAGCCATCTCTTCCCAGGGTTGGCAGGCTTCATAAGCTGTCCAAAACAGATGTTTTGAGTCAAGCATTTTTAAACAGCTCATGGAAAAAGATCTGCCACTGGTTAATCAGCCTCAACTTCTTACCTGGAGTGCTACAAACCTATTTGCTTCCTGAACAGTCACTGAGATTGCCATGAAAAAGGGCACAGAAGAGACTCGAAATTCAGATATTCTACTATTGTGCAGAGAGCATCCTCCAGGTTTGCCGCATCCCCTTCCTCCCCCCCTCGCAGGTTACCTGCAGCACAGAGCTCTGGGCAGAGGGCTGCGATCGGGTGCTACTTTGGGCATCCTCTCCCCTTTTCCTGGGGCTGGTCCAAGCCACCTCCCAGCGGACCTGCTGCGGAGTGGCCCTGGATGCCACTAACAGGTGGCTTCGCCCATCCAGCTTGGCACGGCGCTGGCGGAGTGGAGCAGGCGGCGCGCGGGGAACCGAGAGACACTCGCAACACTTACTGTTTATGTCAAGGCCCTTGGCCCCCAAGGGACCCATTTTCACATAATCTATAATTATCTCTTCGCTTTAATCGCCTCGTCACTTCTGAGGCTCTCCTGGGCACAGGAAGAGGAAAAGCTCATTAACTGAACCTTTTCTCCTCTCTCCAGCCACCCATAGCTTTTAATTGCTTGGTGTTGTTATTATCTATCAGTGCAACTGGGATCATTTTCATAAGAAAGGGTGGTGGGAGGGGGGGGAGGCAGGAGTGGGTCCCCGAGGTATGCACCACAGACAAACCTTTGCTTTCTCAATTATTTATGCCAGCTGAGGTTTTACAAGCTGAATAAATCCATAACTCAAGTTTATTTTGAGCCGGCAGGCCGTCCCGGGGGAAGTGTTGCCCACTTGCCGGCACGCTCGTGTGCCGTCCTCCGAGAGCAGGCGGGACATAGCGAGACATGTGTCATCCAATTCCCCACCCGCCGCCGCGCCGCACGCACGCACTCTGGTAGATTAGCGGCAGCACCGGAGAGGAGGCGGCCGTGTAAACCCCAAACAGGAGCTGCCACACCGGAGGATGAGCCCTCCCAAAGGGAAGGCAAGCCTGAGACAAGCCGCCCCTTTTGCCCAACAAAGCAAAGCCCCAAGGGTCACCACTCTGGGGATAATAAAGAGGGGGGGGTTGGGGAAGCAATAAACTTGGCAATCATCTTGAAGTCAGGGACTTGCCTGCTAAGTATCACCAGAAGAGCATCCATTTCTAAATAACCCTGACCTGGAAAAAAAAAAAAAAAAGCAAAAAAAAAAAAAGCCCCCAAACCCCAGCTGCCTGGACCCGCAGGTGTTTTGTTTGAGACACGCCACAGGCTGCTTGGGCTCCGCACAACCAGGAAAGCTCTTCCGCAGGGACCACACAGCCCGGCGTTTGTGCAGGCGACAGACATCTGCGGCACAGCCACCCGGGCCCAGGCACAATACCAGCGCGAGCCCGTAATTCCCAACACGGCAAGGATGCCGGCCTCTCACATCTTCGCAGCTTTGCCCTCTTTTCCAGCCCCAGCTCCGCGGAAAGCGGGGCCGGAGGGAGAGAACAAAACCCCAATCGTGCTCCGGAG
>JAOXNO010000004.1:2210202-2221958 GCA_028565335.1 Limnodromus scolopaceus
TTGCCCTTCCCCCACATCTTGCGCTAGGGAAAGGTTACTACCTGGCAATGATACAGGCAGTTATTGATTTAAATGATTATGGACCTGAAAAGTTCTTTCCTGTCATTTATTATCCTGTTGTAGTTGCCACCACACTTGTGCGATATTAAAAAAAAAAAAGCTTAACAAAATGACATTAGAAAAACACTGTTTTAACTGAAGTTCAGCACAGATAGTCACCTGATTGTTTCTTCTTGATATAATGAGCTGACAACAGGGCCTCCAAATGCAGTTTTGCTTTCCTTTCCCCTCTTCTCTGTCACCTGAAAGAAAAAGAAAGATTGGTCCAGCATCCTGGCTCCCATCCTGTTCCAGCCTGTGCCACCCCTCCACCATCTCCCACCCTTTCCCCTGCCCAAGAGATGGGATCAGCCATCTGGAAGCCTCATCTTCATGGCAGATGGTACCCCATGACACTACTCCATCCAAACCAGCTGGATGGATCTCTCAAACTGGATCAATGCTCCTCTGAAGGTGGACCAGAAGGCAAGCCTACCTTTAGGGTGACCCATCCTCACCATCCCGCTCACAACAAGCCAAAACGTTGCCTCTGTGTCATTCCTAGCCATGGCCCCTTAAGACCCAAAAGCTGAGTCTCTGTGAGGTAGCATAATGTTATGTTACTAGATTGCAAAGCTTGCCTTTATAAATCTATTTAATATAGATTTAAAATTAAATTTTATAATGGGCAGCATTTCCAAATGATTTACTCCGAGGAACTCTAGGATTCTGCATGTTTCCCACCATAAGAGAAATGAACAATTAGAATAATGATTGATCGATACAGAGCCTCAGGCCTACCTTTTCAAAAAAAAAAAAAAAAAAACAAACCATTCTGCAGCTTGGGATCTTCAGCTGGCTGACTTTACACTGATGCCAGACTTTTAGCAAAGGGTAAGCGCCTGCTCTCTGAAAGCCTGACCCTGTTAGGGGGTACAGGGCACCAGAAACCCTA
Organism: Limnodromus scolopaceus; assembly: GCA_028565335.1. Lineage (NCBI taxonomy): Eukaryota > Metazoa > Chordata > Aves > Charadriiformes > Scolopacidae > Limnodromus > Limnodromus scolopaceus. The sequence continues at coordinate 2,211,197 of JAOXNO010000004.1, forward strand.
ACTCTTCTAGGGCATCTAGTATCTCAGTCTTCAGGCAAGCAGTCAAAACTGGTTTGCAATTCGCAGCAGTAATTCCTTATAAAACCAGCCCATTAATCGCAACACGCTGTTGTCAGTGGACAGTTCTGTGGTTTTCTGTGATGAGAGATTATCACACCCAGGGTGAATAAAACCAGAAGCAAAGGGAAAGCTGTCCCAACCTCTAGCAGTCTCCCAGTAGCTGCAATACGTTGCTGAATACACCAAAAAGCATTGCTGCCTCATCAGAATTCCACCTTAGAAAGATGTTTTTATTTTTTATTTTTTTTTTTCTTCAATAAAACCTGCTTACATTTGTTCTTCTTCCTGCTCCCTTGGCTGCTTTTGTTTTAAATCAATTTACTGTTTTCCCATAATACATTCGCTTTTACATTCTGCACAATTTGAGCCACCCAGTTCCACCTTTCAGCTCTCCTGTACCAGTCCAAAGCCGTAACATTTGGGTTTGCAGGTATCAGACATACATGTTTATAAGAAAAAATGGAAAGAAAATTGGCTTTGAAAACTATTCTGTGGCAAGCAGGCTTTCTCTAATTTAGAGTAAAAGGTGACATGAAGTTCTCCTTTCCTGAAGGGAAAGTGCTACAGAGTCTTTACAGTGCAATGTCCCTCTTAAAAATTTTTTTTTTTAATCAGAGAACCTTACTGTCCATCAATTATTTCCACACCACTTATAAAGAAAATTAATTTCAGATCACCTGCTAGTACATGTAAGAGTTATTTCTACAAAATGAAGCTATAGTCACAACTAGTCTATCTTCTTTGATACTGAGGGATGGTCATCATTCAACCAGTATCAGAAACTACAAAAATTTTTTAATCTATATTCTTTCATCTCTTCCCACTACAGTTTTTGGTTGTTGCTTTTTTTTCAAAGTCAGAAACAACACTTGAGAAAATACATTTCATCTTTCTAGAGGCAGAAATTGTAAAACAAGGTTTCCTGGATTAAGTTCACCTTCTTTGCACAACCGATGCATTTCTACCAAAGATTAATCATACTGATTGAGTGCACAAGGTCATCGGGAAACTTAACAATAAAGGCTTTCCCAAAAATGCTCAGGCAAAAACTTTTCTGGCTTTTAATCCATATACAGGTTACTTTGTCCAACTAGCTTTTATCTCATCTCTTTCACACAGAAATAGGTAACTCAATATTCAATTTATGAATGTTGAACCAAGCTTATTTCATCACAGTCCTCAATATGTAGAACAAGTTTATGAAAAATGTACAGGAAAAGCGTCAGCTATCCTCTCAGTATTTAATGTGCACCTCTGCTCTGCAAAGCCATGAAAGACAAAGTTGTGGCACCACCATTCATCACCACCAGACTTCCCAAGGGGAATCTGTCCAGGCTACGAGGAAGGCTTCCTCCCAAAAACATTAACTCTGCCTCAACGCAGATATATACTGGTTTCTTTCCAGCCGCCCTTGACAACTTGCCTATACCCTGAGCTCATCTGCCCGTTTCCAATATCTGTACTACCCAGCCTGCCAGGGACTCGCAAGCACTATCTGAGCACGACGTACCTAACTGGGTAATGAAAGAGGTGGGACAAAGCAGTTGCTCCTTCCAAACCATGTCACAGCTATTGCACTAACAGGAACCAGTGTTTTTATTTTTGTTGCTCACACTAGCTGATGAGATGATTAACACGCAGACGCACTTTCCTTCTCAAATCTCTTGACATTTCTACAGCAGAAAGAGGCTTTTAGGGCTGGAAAGACAAGGGAAACACTACATATACACAGATAATGACCAGTGAGTTTAAAGTCACATTAGCTTGCAAATCACAATGAAATTAAAAACTGGCACTACAAAATCTCTCTCCTCCTTTAAAAAAAGACAGTAATAATTAACTATGTGGCTCTCAATTAAGCCAGCTCAATTTCTTTCGCTGCTGGCAGTACTGTCCAAAAGCACTACAGATACACATATAACTAATGATAGTTAAGAAATAACATGATCCCAGGCTTCCATAATTTGCAACCTGAATTCGAGAGAGATGGCAGCAATATTATCTCCAGTCAGGACCACGCAAGGGAGATGCTGTGGAGAAGGCAAAATTACCGTGGGCTCCATGAGCATGAGAGGGTTGCCTTCAAACTGCCAGTTAAAAACTGTGGGAATAAAGGGGAGTTTGTGACAGCATGGGAAGAAACCTTGGAGGACTGTATTCTGGTGCCAAAGTACAGGCAGTGGCAGGTAAGAGACAGTAAAGAAGTATAAGACATGCCTTAAGAGGCAATTGGAATTTCTTGTGTCTTCCCCTAACTCTTGCCCATTGATTCTTTGTTGCTTGTGTACAATTAAGGCTGATATCAAAGCCACTATTACTCTTGACAGTTAACTTTGGTAGGTGGATCTGGTTGACCAAAGCTAGCATAAATCACGGACAAGCATGTGCTTCAGTATGCAGTGTACATACTCATTAAGAGACATTTTCAACTCCCTTGACTCCCGATAGGCTCACAGACTGGTGCAGGGAACTCAACTAAGCCCAGAACTATCCTTCTCAAATGTCACCAGGAATGCCAGGAGAAAAGCCACACTCCTCCTGGAACAGACAGCAGAGCATCCTCACCCCTGCCTCAGTGCACTGTATTTGTCAATAAAAGACCGGCTCGATTCAAGGTACAATCGCATCTCGACTGGCTGTCACTGACAATGCTGCTCCAGACGGCCTCAAAGCCTGACAACCACTTTCTGAACAAAATGGAAATACAGGGACTAATATTTGCTAACATCATTAATTCATTTTTTTCTCCACTCCCCCTTCTTCCTTTATCCACGATGTCAAGATGTATACCTTTAAATTGTTGTCAGCCATAAAACAGAAGTCGTGTCCCAGTTCAGAGGTTAACATATAATGACAGACACATTAAAAAACCCTGTCCAATGCCTCACTGACAATTTCAGCTCCATCTTCTCTTCAACGAGACAGTAGCTCAAACTCACTTATAAGCTTTAACAACATTAAAGTCTAATCATGATTGAAAAATAAAGGAGAAAGAGAAGATATTTTTTTATCATACTAAGCATTATGGAAACAGAAAACAATGAGACACATTTTCTTTGTGAGGGTTTTGAGTTCACCTTCTATTTGGGTCTTGGTCTCCTGTGATCACAGTATGATCCATTTCTCTTCTTGCATGTTAGGAGAGCAGGATGAAAATTATTGTCTAAAAGGAAGAGCAGTAGTTTCCTTTTGAGGGTTGGTTTGGTGGGCCAACCTCTTGTTATATCCCTGAAGACAGGACAGGGATTTTTTATTTTTCATCTCTGAGCCCAAGCTTTGTTCCAATCCACACAAAACAGGCTACATCAGATTTAACAAGATGGCACTTCCAAGGGGCCTTCTGATGACTCACTTCAAACCCACGTGCCGGAACTCGTTATAGAGATGCAAGTGAACTTGCCATCGGTGATTAGCTGGGACTGAACTGGACCGAAAGGTAGACAGCTACCTTATATGTAGGGGAAGGGACTCATGAATCTGATAGAAGCAAAGGTACAGAGAAGTCTTACAAAGATACTACAAAACAGCAGGAATAGCACAAGTTTCAGTAAGGTTTATGAAAAAAAAAAAAAACCAAACACATGTCTTGGAGTTACCAGAAGAGCTAGATCCTAGTCATGGGTTAAATGTAGGGCATCCCAGTTTTATCCAGAGTAAAATGAGAACTGCCTGGCTAGTTTTGCATGTCTAGACACCCAGCACACACAGCAGTAATAACTGGCAAGGCACGTGGCTGGGTTGCACAGCACATCTATCATCCCCCCAATTCCCTCGCATCTCACTCTGGCTTTTATCCACACCCGAAACCTTTAAGTAGCTTCACATAAATATATATTTAAGAAAAAGAGAAAGCCATTAGCAAAAAGGTCCATCTCATCAAAATACTTATCTCGAAGTTACACTGGCTAATGCCTTGAAACTGTCAAGACTTAAATTCTTCATCTTGGAAGCAGAAAAGCGAAGAAACTTAAATGAGAGCTATGCATCAGGATCTCACACCCAGGCCACTGCAGCGCATGGAAGAAGTTATCTCAGGTTATGTTCAGAGGCTATTTATTGTATTCTCTCTTCCTCCGAGCCTGATGCAACTTGGAGTCAGAGTAGCAGCTCTAGCTGCCTTTGTGGGATGGAGACAAGAAATACTCCCCACAAAACCAGTACAAATAAAACTTCTCATGTGCCTCCACAGCAGCAAATACATAATGCAGATTCCAACCTGCATTTGCTCTGCATGATTCACCTTGCTACAGCCCACGTCCCAAGTCCCAAACTACACCTGGGAGGCGATCAGCAGCTCCAGTCTTGGCTGCCACGACAGGATGGGCAACATCCTGTAACCCCGTCAGGCTCACACGAAGGTACGAGTAAATCCCTGAAGTGTGCTGATGGAATTGTAATCAAGCTGGCATAGTCTCAGGTGACAAATTTTACAGAAGACACTTCACAGAGTTAACCCAATAGCAGACCGCATGGCCTGCTTTGCTGACCACCATGTCCCCTTAATGCTCTGGATTAACATTTCTGGACACAATTTGAGGAGTGAGGATTATTAGGAAGGCAACAAGAAAACATAAACTCTCCTAAAGTTTCAGACACTCACCCCCCTCCTCTCCCTCTGTGCCATGGCCTGGCCATCCCCCTGGGAAGGGAACTTGGGCAGACACTAATTGTATTTGACAGCAGCAATTACACGCAAGGCTGGAGATTAGAAGCTCGTTAATTGTGTGTGCCGTAATTGCTGCCGTCTTTTCCTTCGCTAGTTAAGGTCAGTGCCAGGAGAGCCAAAGGGAAGAGGGTGCTCTCCACCCCAAATGCAGGTGGTCCAAAGATGAGAGCCCTTGGACAGGGAGGAGATGTCCCCTCTCCCTCAACACTGCGGGAGGCTCCTGACCCCATAACAATGCGGGATGGTCCTCCGGCAGAGCGGCTAATGAAGCATGAAATGAGGACAAACAATGTCCTCTTCCAAAGGTATTTTCCACCTGTTTCTTTCTGACTTCACAGCTTGGCTGAACTTCATGCTACCTGCAGCGGGAGAGAAGGTAAATATTAACCCTTCAGAGGTGATGCTACTAAAGGATTATTTTTTTTTTTTTAACCATCTCTAAAATTAGGTGCTGTATTAAACGTTTGAACAGGATTCATAAAATCCTCCCTTCCCCACTAAAGTGTATGAGCTCAGCATTTATTGCCACTCTTTACAGACTAGCAGAGGCCAGTTATACACAAACAAGATAAAAATACACGCCGGCTGAGGGCAACCTCCACATTAGATGCTGCCGCAAAGCCACCTTTCATGAAAGGCTGCTGCACCCTCCGCACCAGCTGTATTAATGGCCGTCATAAACAGACTATTTTAATATTCCTCTCTCAACAATCCTTCTTGGCTCCCAGCAGCAGCTCAGCGAGAGCGTGCACATGACTCAGCACCTGGAGTATTTTCAAGAGACCACTGAGGATCTGTACAATTTGAGCAAACTGTCCTACAAAAAAAAAAAAAAAAAAAAAGGCAGCATGCTCCGCAGGATAATGTCAGGGGTTTTGTTTGTTTTTGTTTTTTTTTTTTTGTTTTGTTTTAAATATTCCAGAGAGTTTTGTTAATATTCCATTAGTGGCTACATTAAGAAAAAAAAAAGTTTTCTAGCTTTTTTAAATCTCATTGCAGAATTTCCTCTTATGAACATGATCTGAGACAGGGAAAATATTTTCAAGATTAGATTAAAAAAATAAAACCAAACATACTATAATTAACGTGATTGTGCTGCAATCTAAAACAAGGCTTCGCAGATTACTCATTTAACCTATAACGAGTTAATTAATAACTGCACCATAATCACAGTTGGAAATTAGTAGTAAAGACAGCCAGGGGAGGAGAAATAAACATAAAATGCTTAATGTAATTTTGAGCAAGTTTTATGCTCGCTAGTAGCTGTGATTTCATGACTCACTATGTACATTTTAACATATGCATGGAATGAAATAATATGCTCAATCAAAAAACCTAATGCAGTGGGTTCCAATAGTTTTTGATTTGTGGAGCTTCCTCCTCCCCGCCCCCTTAAAAATGGAAAAACAGATATGGAGGTGGCAAACTCAAGACTGACAGCAGACTCTCCACTCCTTTCCTCATCTGCTTTTGTGGACACCACAGTAACTTGCAGGCTCCCAATGTCTGCAGAGCAAAGGGTGAAACAAGCAGCCTGTTTGCACCCTTCCAGCATGAGGCAGCTTCCAGAAATCAGGAGCTTTTGGGAGGGGAACACAGAGCATTGCATGGTCGGTCCTGGAAGCAATCCATCACTTCTGTCACATCACCCATAGGAAAATCCACAAATGCCGGGGGGACCAAGCTATAGAGACAAACCCAGCCTGTACTGTAACTGCTGCGTTTTATCTAACACAAGATACTCATTTATATAGACCTACATTTGTATGAGCAAGAAATATATTCCGAGCCAAGCTGGAAATACTGAAAGGCTACATAGCTTGGGATAAAACATGTGCTCTGAAGCTTGAAAGCTGAAGGCAACCCTAACTTTTGAGAAATAATGAAAAGACATCAGCTGTCACCCCTAGCCTGCCCCCTTGACATATTCATCCTCTGCCTGTTGGAGCGACACTGGACCAAACAGCATCACAGCACCAGCAGCGGCCAATTTCCCCATTCGCAAGAGGAACAGCTCCAAGGCTGCTTGACCAGCGCCACGGAAATTTGTTTCCTCCAACAGCTCTGGGTAGTGAAGGCAGAGGGTGGATTTATGAGCTCTGCAGACAGAGAAATGGCAGAATGAAGAGATCTTCACTGGTCCCTGTCCCCACAGACTCAGGCAAGGGAAGGATCAGAGCATCCCAGCAGGAACAGAAGGTTTCTGAAGATGCGGTGTAACCCTTCACAGGCTCAGCCAGAAGGATGCAGCAGGATCTGGAGGCAGCTGCCTGCTGAACTGCCTTTAATGCTGCACAGCGAGGCTGTGTCTGAGCCTTTACATGCCTCTGCCTTGGTTAGTTCAGCTCAGAATACTTATAGGATGCTCTAGAGACATTTAAGAAGTACCTTTTGTTCTTACAGTAGAATTAATTGGGTACGATAGTGCCCAAGTATCTAAGTGCTATACAATACCTGCTCTTTTAAAGGATAACTCTTTTTCCACTCTAAGAGACAAACAGCATTTATAAGACGTTAGCCAATGTGTTAGCTAACATCCACACAAAATCTTTATCTCCAGTAATTACACTCAATACCCCCTTGATACTTCATGTAAAGAACAAACTAAACATAACCACTTAAGCTTTTTCTAAGCCAAAAAAAAGCTGTATTTTCACTAAGTAAACTGCTTAATAGCTTATGTTACACACAAAACAATTACAGGGTACATGGACCCTTCCTGTGTCTGAATATCATCAAGTAAATATCTACAACTCCACATCTAAAAATCAAAGCATTACATACTCCACAGTAAGACAAACCTGTAATTTCTACCCCAAGTTCCTGATTTTTTCATATTTTTTTCAACAGCCTCTGACACAGCAAGTCGAAAGTTCTGCAACAGCTTCAATTACTTTGAAAAATTGGAATTTTTAATTAGAGGTTGCACCCTTCCCCATTTAAAATAGTAGCGCTGCTAGCACAGTCTGGTGGGCTGCTGGCCAAATCAGGAGCAAGAGTTTGATGAGAGGATGCCACGAGCTCCTGAGTGAGCCGTAGAGAAAGCCAAAGCCCACTTTGTGCCACAAGCAGAAGAGAATGACCCTGCTTCTCTCACCACCTCGCTTTACTACTCAGACCAACAGGATGTGGGTCTATTAAATCAGGCTCTTCTGGGTACTCCAGGGAGATATTGGGGTCCACGGATGTCTGGGAGGCTCCCTGCTGCTTAGAAAGTGACCTGGCCAGCAGGAAGCTACGACCGAGCAGAGAAAGCACCTCTTATCCTCCTGGTCTTCCCAACCTCCCCTTGCAGCATCCTCTTTGGCTTTCTTCCTCTTTCAGACCCCGTTACATCAGGCTGAGGTTCAGCCTGCTTCGCTTTCTCCCTCTGCCCCAAGCTCCTAACTGTATCTCACTGCCTGCATCCCTCCTGCCTCCATGACCCACGACAGCATCCCGCTTGGCTCAACACCTCTCCCCTCTGTCAGTCCATGCTGCAACCCCCCCAGATCCCAATCCCATAACGTTGCCCAGCGCTACCAAAAGCTTCTTTTTCCAGCTTGCTGGAACTGGTGGAGTTCCAGAACAAAAATAAACCTAACAGGAAAGTTGGAGTCATTTCTCATGCCACAACACTGCTCCTTTCTGCTTCCTGCCTCACACAGCCTCTCACAAAAACCAGGCTTTTCAATACTTTTATTATCCACGTTTTCGTTGCTGGGGAGAAGCAGCATTGCTGCTGAAGTCTGTGACAGATGAAAACAGCCGCACATGGCAGTTAAAACCCTTCCTTGCCTTGCCAGAAACTGTCACCTCAAGGCAGAAATGGCAGAGGGCAATACGTGGTTGCATCTCAGCCACTTCAGCTTGCAGTCTGACATCTTGACAAATTCAACCTTGCATCTCAATTTAAGCCAAGATCTTGGGCTCTCCCTAGATGTATCAGCCCCTATCCATTTTTTATCAACTCAGCCATAACCGCAACAGCCTTCAGGAGGGGATCAGCAGCAACTTAAACCTGATCTGGGGACGCTCCTCTGATATTGAGATGCTCTCTCAGCTAGGAGAGTGCTTGCTGCAGGATCACAGAATAAGCAGGTGCTGTAGAACTGCCACCTGTGCACCACAGCCACACAGCAAAACCTGTTAAGGGGGAAAGGAAAAAGCAACTTGGTCTCTGCTGCACAGAAAGTTACACAGTAAAGTAACCTGCCTCATGCTGCTACAGCTTGTCATCATTGAATGCCAAGAGTTTGATTTTTATTTTTTATTTTTTTTTAAAGATATAAACAGGTTTTCTTGTTTGGTTGGTTTTTTTCTTTTTTTTTTTCCCCTCCCCAGCTGCCTCTGGTATATCTGGCTAGCATGCAGTGTCTTAATCCACCAGCAAGCCAGGAATCACAATGCCACATGCATCGCTATGCTGCAGCCCCACACACAGCATCAGCAAGGCAGAGCTATGTCCCTAATTATTCTTTTTTTCTGAATACATTCCAGATAGTAAAAGATCTTTTTTTGAATTAGTGCAAGATGATGAAAATTAATTCATTGACATATTCAAAAGGAAAAATATTTCATCTTTGCTTAAACGTTTAACCAAAATCACTGCGCCGGTAGCCAAAAATGACAAACCCCCCAACAATTTCTTGCCTGCAATTCCAGAAAACAACTACCATTACATCCTCAAATATCTGCAAGAGAATATATTATGGTGCCCACAGCACACTAACAACATAGCGCATCAGGACTGCTGGATCTGAGCTGGAAAAACAGGGGCTAACATCGTTACAAGCAAAAGTTAGCCTTGCAGATTGTAAGATTGTATATTTAGCATACAGAATGTTTTTAGCAAGACCAGGCAGCTTAAAAGGAGAGAGAGATAAGAGGCATAGATCCTTGTCATCATACTTCTTCACTTTGAAGAAGTTTAGGAATATAGAAACACGAGCAACCTCTGTACAGGATTCCAGTGCAGCTTTCAATATGTGACTGTTTGCATTGCTGGTGTGCTTTCTAAACTTCAACCTTTCTAAAATACAGGCTTGCAGCTTGGCACCGTTGTATTTCAATCAATCGCTTGAATGAGGATTGCAATGTCATAAATAAAAGGAGCTAAGACCATAAATTTCTGTGGAGATGTAAAATCAAAGCGAACAATCCAACAGACTCCCAGGGGGTGGGAGGCTGACACATATTCCAGCTGTTTATATTTCTACTATGAGACGCTTGTTCATTTTAACTTTTCACTTATGCACCGCGTGCCAGAGACACAATTCTGAAACCACTGAGAATCTCGCTCTGGATCTGGCATTATGTTTTGTGCTCTACGACAAAATGCAGCTGCAGAGGAGAAAAAGCCCTACCATTTATCAAGCTTGTCCACAGGCAAAATCCCGGACCACCACAGCTGACAGTCTCACCAGCACAGCACCCCAACGCCTGGCATGCAAGTTACTTGCTAGAACGATGCATCCTCAGGCCATCTCTGACCACCCCATCCTCAGGCCACGGGTTCATGGCAATCAACCGCCAGCTCCCACCTACGCTGTCATCGTTACAAACAGAAGTTACACAATTTTATTTAACAACAGCCAAGGGACGGCAGTGTTATCTTCACAGTGTGGAGCGAGGACTTGCACTGCCCATGAGCCTGTGCTGCTTTTAAAAGCAGTAAGTATAAATAGGAAACTAAATTTGATTTGCTGCTCAGAGCATAACAGTCTATACAACAAAGCAGGTAGGCAACACACTACCTCCTGCTTGGTGTGCCAGCGTTGAGCTATCTTGCACAGAATAAAATTGATAAACAGTTACATGTGCAAAGACAGGGACAGAAAGGTAGCAAATAACCTATGGACAGCTTTGTTTACGAGTAGGACCTATATCAAGTATGTAAAGCATCAGCACACTTTCTTCATGGAAAGGTACAGAGACACTTAGTTCATGTTTGTAGTCTGATATTTTACCGTTTTACACAACAGGAACAAGAGAACATCCCCTTGCTAATAAGAAAAATTGGTTCTGAAAGCGTGCTCCAAAAGCAAAACACTCAAG
>JAOXNO010000004.1:2228314-2238472 GCA_028565335.1 Limnodromus scolopaceus
TTAGAGTTGGAAGGGACCTTAAAGATCATCAAGTTCCAACTCCCCTGCCATGGGCAGGGACACCTCCCACTAGACCAAACTTCCTCAAAGTCCCATCCAGCCTGGCCTTGGACACTTCCAGGAATGGGGCATCCACAGCTTCTCTGGGCAACCTGTTCTAGTGCCTCACCACCCTCACAGTAAAGCATTTCTTCCTAATATCTAATCTAAACCCACCCTCTTTCAGTTTAAAACCATTACCCCTTGTCCTATTGCTATACTCCCTGATAAAGAGTCCCTCCCCATCTTTCCTGTAGGTCCCCTTTAGGTACTGGAAAGCTGCTGTAAGGTCTCACTTTACACTGCTTGACACTTTCTTCATTCAGGATCGTACATGGATTCTTTTAAAACTATTTTATTTCTGTAAAGGAATTTTAGATGGGACAAGAATTTACACAGCATGCAGCTAGCTTTTGCTAACTGCACTTCAGAGCATATTGCAAAGTGCACTGTGCAGCATATAAACCTGTTTTCCCTGAGGACATTAAAAAGGGTTTCCTCTAAATGACAATATTTGTCTGCTGTAAAAACAGGATCAACACCATGAAACATGAACTAGTGAAGGAAAAACAATTACTCTTAAGTCTCTAAAACAGCACCAGAAAACAACTGAGAATCAAATTCTTGATTCATAGGCTTCTGCTCACACAAGATTTTGCTTCCAAAGCACAGGACCAAAAATGAATCAGTTTCCTACTATGAAAAGAAATTACCGTGCCTTCAGCATTTTGCTATTAGTAAAATATCTCCACTCTCTCAAATCAAAGGCAATATTTTTTCTAAAGAGCAATCCTCTTTAAAAATTGTATAAAAAAATCAGTCTACAAAAAGGGAGATATCCTTAAATATTCAATCAAGTAATAAGCCTGGAAGATGAAAGACAGATTAATTAAAATGACAGTACAGTCCCCCTATAAGACACACATACAGGATTTACAAATACACTTGTTATGTTGGAGTACCTAATCATAATCAGATTTGGTAATTTGCTGCATCGAAACAAAAAGAAAACATTTTTAGGATTGATCATTCAGTTCATGTCACTTTCATGGAGATTACTTTCTATTGATCAACATTTAAATAGTAGTTGAAAAGAGAAAGATGAGAAGAGGATAAAAAGTATCTTTACATGCTAAATACAGCATGAACCAATAAAAGCAAAATAAATTAGATCACCATAGCCAAATGAACCCTGTGCATGCGCTCACTGTAATGAAGATAATTATGAATGAAAGAGATGGTTCTTCATGTTTCAGTCATAACAAAAGCAGAGTTTTTAAAATGAATTTAATCTGCTCAAAATGAAGTTTGCCATGCAGCAATTAACATCTGTGTGAAGATGAACCATTGCTAGCTTTACAAAGACACAAATGCTGCTTTGTTTTCTGAATAGTATTTTCATGTTTCCTACCTGTGGATTCCAACTGGGGTCCATTTTTTTCACTGTAGCAATATACTCCTGCATAGCTTGATGAGGACTGATGTCTCCAAGGGCTTTCCAAGCCTCCCTAGGAGAGAGAGCAAGACATCAGCGAGCCACTCGGAGACAGTACAACGTGTTTTTATAGTGTCCTCAGTGGGACATAGTGAACAGATCCATCTAAACATATTCAGGGGGTGTAAACCCATCTTTCATTCAGTTTGAAATAGTTGATTTTTCTCTGAAGCCATGAATAGCCACTGTCAGTGCAGCACTCTGCTGTGAAAGGATCTTTCAGAGGATGGCGATCCAGGCTGAACAATACTTAGTGTTCACAAAGTAAAGCTGTTTGTAAAGCTATAGCTTTTTTCACAAAATTTCTGTTGTATGAAGGCTAATCCTGGGTACATAAGGTAAATACAGGAGTCTGGTATTTCACATTTGCATCAGGCATAGCAGCTAACATTTCCCTACTAGACAAAGGATTTTAAAGTCAGTTCAGTGGCATCCTCTAGGTCCAGAATCTGTCAACAGATAAGACAAGATGCAACAAAAAGTAGAGCCAGAAATTACTAGGAATTACAAGGATTTCCTCTTACCATTTCTGCTTTCCCTCAAAATCAAAGAAGCTTGGCTTGGGAGTATTACAGGTTCCAAATTTCACCTAAGGAAAAGAAATTTCCTTCTGTTAGAACAAAGAAAAGGGCAGGGACTTGCATAAGGAAATACTGGGTTCTGATGGTTTCAGGGGCAATTTTGTTCTTGTGTCAGAGGAAAGGTTTTTGAGGAAAAGAACTGACATAACTCAACGTCCTTTTACCCTCATTTTAGCTCTCTCACAGGTATTGGTGCCTCTGCATCTCTGTGTTTTCTTTGCGTGATGCAAGTGAAGCAATTTTGTTATGCAGCTCATTTCTTTTGCATGCATCACCTAACAGGGATAACCAGCAAGTGATTTCTCACTTAATGTTATGTTTATTACCCAGCCAAAAGCCTCATCCTCCACCAGGATCAAGAAAAATTCTGTTGATTAGGGTTTCTACAGAGATGATTATTCATTAAGGCTGAAATTCACCTGCTTCCGCACAAAGCTCAAGTAAACAGACTTCGCTTAATTATTCTCAAGGTCCTCTGGAAGGCAAGGGGACAAACTCAGAGCAAAGGAATGGCAAGCAGCTTCTGCATTTGCTCCAAGGCATCAGGCTGCATAGGAAGCACTGTGTGAGAAACAAGTCAAGGCCCGAGCAGAAACATCAGAGGTGAACCAGTCTGTCAGAGGTAGGCGAGAAATTAAACTGTGTGGGGAGAAATAACAAAAAACACAAGGAAGCAAAGGAATGAGCCAGAACTGGTAGAGAGAAATACGGTAAAAAACGTATAGCCAGTATAAAATGGACCTGGTGCCACTGGGATTCAGGCAGTTTTCTACAGGGTGGTAAACCAATGGGACAAAGTCCTTCCTCTCATAGCAGGGAAGTCTAGCAGCTGTATCTCCTTCACAAGGTAGCCCACCAAGAGGCACACAGAGGACCGACAGAGGATACACCTGCCCAGGGGTCCAAAGGCACAACTATGTTCCTGCAATAAGGCCAGTGCTGACAATTGCCTCAAGAATCGAGCAATTAGCAGGCTGAGATTTGGGTAACACATATTTTGTTGAAGCTGGCTCAGGAGAACGTGCAAGCAAATGCGCCTCTGTCTCTGCCTGGAAGAGCCAGCAGTCAAGACCCACCAGATTTGGCTGTTATCGGTGCCCCTTTCTCATAGAAAATAAAGCCCTTTGTACACAGGTGTCACTGGTAAAATGAATCTAATCAAAATGAAAATATCATTGTGACAGGGAAAGAATTTCAACAAAACATGGGGATTTTTTTTTTTTTTTAAATGAAAGTGCTATATATCCCACAGGGATGATAGAAAGATTGTAGGAACCAGAGGAGAACAACAGCCCCAAATGCAGCAGCCCCTGGAAAGCAGCAAGACCCTGTTAACACACGGCATAGACCAGTGCAAAGGAAGCCCAGCACTGATGGGGTATTTAAACAGAGGGAACACAGCTACCCTCTGGAGATCAGCAAACGCTGCTGGTTGAATATTTTGTTAGCCAAGCAAAACTAAACTGCATTTGTTGTCCTAAAGCGGGGTCATTTACCCGGTGTGCAGATTCCAATACACACAAAGTAGAAGTATTTTCTATTTATTGCACATCAGCAGAGGTGGGTGCTGGGTGGTAATCCACAAAGCTAGCACCCTGGCCTAAAAGCTCTTAGGAATATTTATACAGTTCAAAACACAGAAATACATACCCTTAATTATAATTATTGGTTAGTACCTTATCTTAATTTCTATTGGTTAGTACAGTCCTTCGCTTTCACTTAAAGTTACAATGTCCTTTAATTGATGTCCACATGTCCAACTCAGCCTCCAATGGAGTTGGTGGTCATGATCTCCCACTGCCACCTTTACCTTTCCCCCAGTTACTGCAAATTCTTGTTGACTTTATGCCTTACCCAGCAGCTGTCTGGTTTTCAGCTGGTTTTGGAGCCTCCTATTGTGGGATGTTCCTTATTACCAGCCTTCCGTTCTTCTCCCAGGGTATATTCATTACCAAGGCACTTACTGTTTATACCAAATGTCTGGTTTCACAGGGCCTTGTGACCTTTTTACAGCTCTTTATTCTTACCTAGTGAGAGATTCTGCCTTCTAAAAGATACTTTACCTTTTTCAAAAGTACATCACATTCATCAAATGTTTTATGAAATATGCTGAAGTGTTCAGGCAGGTGAAGTGCTTAAATCAACTAACAATTCTTCACCTTAACAGGGTGGGGATTTTATGCTGAGGATGGAATCATTAATCAGGCTTTAAAGAGAGCATGCCCATGCTGAGAGATATTTATTAGTTACACTATGTTTTCATTTAAAGTGTTAGAGGATATGAGTGACTGTAACTGAAAATAATTTTCTGTACATCTGACTGTCTCCCAGTGAGCAATTCATTCAAATTGGAACATCTTAGCTGGCCTTTAAAACAACATATTGCATTTCATGGAGAAATAGGAGAAAGGGCTACCAACAGTTAAGTCCTATAAATCAGTCACAATTTATGTAGTGTAAATGTTTTCTCCTGTGCTCAGAGGTAGGGTGGACCACTTGTTTTAAAAACCCAAGCAAACATGGAAATAAAATGCAAATTCATTATCTCTATGGAAAACGCCCACTTGGCAATTCTTTAGTTCAACATCTAACCTGCAAAAATTGGCCAAGATGGATAAAAAAAAAAAATCTCATCTGTTTTAATATTAATTTTCTACTGCCATCATCAAAACACAGCAGCAGTTTCCTCTCTATAGATTTGGCATTCAAAGACCGTTCCAGCAACAGAAAAGACTCTTAGTAACATCGATAGTAATACAAATCAAGGAACAGTAGCTAAATTTCATCCATCAAAAGGGGGAAAAGTGCACTTGTGCCCTGCTTGCTATTTTAAGATATATTAAAAAGGCTTGCAATGGGTTTGTTGGAAAGAAGAAAATAAAGGTTTTGGCTTCCCTCTTTTTTCCTGCAAGACTCCATAATGCATCAGAAACCAACCAGGAATCTAACATTAGAGGGGACCTGAGCCTGAGAGCTGAGGAAGCTGAGTTTTAGCTAAATATGCCAGTGCAAATTCATGACAAATACCGGGGAGCAGAATTTTGTGAAGGATTCTGCCCTCCTGCTACTTCCCCGGAGGGCCTCAAAAGCTGTTTTTCTCCATAACCAGCAGACAGACAAGAGCCCATATTAGTATTTCATGTCAGAGTTTCTCATTCTGTGTCCACAAAATAATTACGGGTGGTCTCCAGGGGGTTGACTGGTCACTTGATGCTTAGATCTCCTCATTTACGGTTCATCAGCTGCACTACAAAAAGACGAGAGCCAGAATGCATTAAATACTTTCCTAGTATTGCTTCTGCATGCAGAGTCACCTGCAGACATTACACTCATGAACTGTACAAAGATGACCCAGGCAGCTCCAAATGGGAAGTGTCTGCAGGCATCTCCATTTGTGGCCAAAATGGAAATTTAGAAACCTTGGATGAAGCCTTCCCCTGAGAACTGAAGGTTGGAACATTCAGTAGAGTGCTTGGACACGTGTTAGCGCTGCGTACCACCCCCATACAATTTCAGCTGCTGGTCCAGACTGTGAGAAACCTTGATATTCTCCTTACTCGTTACTCCACAACTGACTCCCGCCCCCCTCTTCACCCGCAGTGACAATGGAAAAACAGCTCTTTGCTAATTTTTCAATTAATAACATTTATACAGCAGAGAGTTCCAGCCAAATATTCTTACCTGATTGTAAATCTTGTAAGGTGAATCATATTTCCAGCCTCCCTATGGAGCAGTAACAAGAACAGAACTCATCTCCATGGACAGCAGGACTAAGCTCTAACTGCACACAGGCCAAGTAAGTTGAATTTCTTTGGCAGACAGGAATTCCTGTCTGTTCCTGCCCAAAGTTCTGCTCCATTAACCTGCCCCAACCCGTGGGGAAGCCTGTACTCAACTGACTGAAAGTGAGACACGAGGAAGAACAAGCAAACATCTACCACAGAAGGCAAAGGTTATTAGCCTTGATGACCAAGGGACTGTATGTCCCAGAGAGAGTGATGCTGGTAACACCAACTCAGTGCCATCACACCGCTCCGCACAACAGCGAGCTGCAGGCAGAAATGCTCATGTTCAGGGCCAATTTGTGGCATCATGTTCTACAATATTTGAAAGACATCATGCAAAAATGGGATGATATTCTTGAGCTTACACTCAGATACAGCAAAAGCCCTGTTCTGCCCATGGCACTGGGTTTCCAGCTTGCCTGCACCTCTCAGCGTTTACTTTGGCACTGGCACATCCTCCTAGCAGGGCAGTTTTTTCAGTCTGATTATTTCCAGCAAGTTCTGGATTCCCTCCCCTCTCTCAATGATAAGCACTACATTGGTCTGCATTACCACACTTTCTGAATCTCAGTTTTTTGCGTCCTCAGTATGACAGGGAAGTGCTATCTTCAGTTCACCACTAAGGAGTCAAGGCGCAGACAAGTAATTTGCCCAAAGCCACACAGAAAGCATGGGGAGAAACAGAAAATCAGTCCCACTCCAGAGCCCTACCGACTAGTCTGTTCTTCCTCCTGTTCCGGGGCAGAGTCGTAAACTCAGCAACATCTTCTAAAAACCTCACTGGAGATGACAACTAAGCAATTCCCTTATTTTCAAGTCTCTGACACATAAACAAAATCAGAGAGAAGAGTAATAAAACCCTGAAATGGCCTCCAATAAAAGGTAATAAAGTTCCAGGAAAATGCCTATATACCCAAACAGTTTGAAATAAATAATATACAGTATTTTAACAGAGAGCTCAGCTGTTACTGTCACCTCTTTTATGATGGTGCTGTATCTTAAATCAAAGCCCTTAGTGACATAAAACACTAAACTGAGGAAAGACAAGGATGCCAAATCAAGGACAGTGGACAGATCTGAGTCAGCACCTTTTGTGCACTAGCAATACTACTGTCCACCGGAGTAATATATTAGCAGCCCATTATGCATACTGATACAGCTGCTATAATTAAATAGAGAAAACTTGCATTAAGCACCCTCATTTTGATTTAAAGCACAAAACGCTGCAAAACTCAAAGTTAGC
This sequence comes from Limnodromus scolopaceus, assembly GCA_028565335.1. NCBI lineage: Eukaryota > Metazoa > Chordata > Aves > Charadriiformes > Scolopacidae > Limnodromus > Limnodromus scolopaceus. The sequence goes on from JAOXNO010000004.1 coordinate 2,235,458, forward strand.
GCAGCATAATCCTGCAGTAGCTGTGCTAGCAAACTTCTCACGTCTCCACTGCCAGCGCTACCCTCCCAGGCGCCCTGTAACAGGGATGGCACCTTTCTGGACAGCACTGGGCAGCCAAAGCCACAGAAAACCAGGAGCTGAACACAGCCTGAAACCAAGGAGCACAAAGGCACTTGCTGTTGCATCCTGCTTGCCCAGGGACAAGAGGGACAGAGGAGAAGAGGACAGAAGTGCCCTGTTCCCCTCAGCTTCAGGCAACTGGTAATCTGTGCTGACACAGTATTAATTATCAGCTTTTTCTGACTTGTATCAAAACTGTTGTGAAATAGTTTCTGATTTAAGTCATTTTTAACATTAAGCACCTTATTAGTCTTACAGAGTTAAGACTGGGAAACCCTCTGGAGCCTGTTGACAATCAGGGGCTAATAGGTAAGTAATGTCTTCCCATTTCCACCTTGGCCAGTTACAAAGCATTTGCAACAGAGCAACAAATAAAAGGTTATTTGCAACAAATCTCCCGAGAATACAGACCAAAAAAATTACAGAAGAGAAAAAACATCCTCTCTTTTCATCTCATAATAGGCATGGTCTTGCTATTCTTAAAAGTTCTCCTAGTATTTTTTTCTACCCTCCTTTTTCTTAAAATTGAAAAGAGAAACCTGGAGACCTGTTTAAGCACTAGAAAAAGCTGAAAACAAAACCTCATGTGACCAGCCTGCTTTTAATACAATTAATGGTCCACAAACCACAGCCTAGGAGCCATCAGCTTAGAGGATAATTAAATATTGCATTAAACAATGAAAGCACTTATATAAGCAGCAGTAATAGGATAAGGGTATCCCATATGGGAGGAATATCATGAGGTAGATGTGCACACCCAACTTCAACTATTAATCCAAATGGGCGGGATTCAGTTTTCAAGTCATGGCAGCATCTCTTGCCACACACCTGAGTCATATTTGTACTTTTATTCTTTAGTCTTCCAGGTGTAACAATAGTTACAACTTTTCTGTTTCTCCAGGTTAGGTGATTTATTGCAGTCCTTTGTATCTTAACTGGTGCTTTTTTGTTTGTTTTACGTAACTTTGCCCACAGGAACAAGCCAGAAAAAGTCACGCTGTGTATTCCCACAGGACGCATCCTATAACTTGCTCAATTCACAGGGACTGAATGGGAAAAGGAGTCATGTTCAACATTATACCTGGAACCAATGAGTTTAGTTTTCCGGTCTGCTCTACAGCTCTCCACAGACAGACCTGCATGGGCACATCCTTCATGTGGTTGCATCAAAACCCCAGAGATTTAATGACCACCCCAGGGTCATTACTGCAGATCCCCAATGTCTCTAATGGGGAGGTGAGCACCAGTGCTAGCCCTGCACTACAAACCAGTCAATCCCCTTCTCTAACCAGCCCCGGTTGCCCAGCAGACCCAGGGAGCCTGGCAAACGTAGGTGAGACAGCCACATTGACCAGCGGACACTCAGACAGGCCACCAACCCACCGGTGACCTGTCACAGAGGCCAAACTCTCTACACCGGCACCCGACTGTGATCCATGGCACAGTCCACCGAAGCCATGCCGACGTCTCCGGCGTGGAGGCCACCAGCACGATGGCGTTGGGGCTGTCTATGCTGAGAAGGCGAGGAACAACAACCAGCGTGACGAATTTAGCACGACTCTGTCCCACCAGACTTCGTCTCACCTCCACCACCAGTGGCACCAAACTTGGTGCTGGACAAAAAGCTCCCCGCACCGCCTTTCCCCGCACCCGCTGACACAACTTCCCCCACACCGCATCACCACCTTTCCTGCGGCAGCGGCCGCCCAGGCCCCGGGCCGGCGGCCCCGGGAGCCCCAGGCCCGGCCACTCGGGTACCGGGCCGCCTCCCCTCCCGCTCTTTTCACCCGGGCCCTGGGCCCCGCCCGCAGCCGCGAGGTGCCCGGTCTCAGCCTGTGGGTCGGGCCGGGCCGCCCCGGTCCCGCCTCACCTGCTTGTAGCGGGCGTACAGGTAGAGCAGCTGTTCCTTGCTGGCAGCGGGCAGCAGCGCCGGCAGCCGCTCGGCCGCCTGCTCGAAGAGCGCGGCCAGGTCGCGGCCCGGCGGCGCCGTCGTCCCCGTCTCCTCAGAGCCCGAGCTCGCCTCGCCGCCGCTCCCGGCCCCCGCCGCCGCCGCCACCACCAGCGGGGGCGACGCCATGGCGGCCCGCCGCCCGCCCAGGTCCGTCACCGCGCCGGTCCCCCCCTTACGCCTCGGTACGCTCGACCACGTCGCCCGGCGGGAAACGCGCGCCACGCCCGAGGGTTCCGGGGCGGCTGCCGGTCCGAGAGCGACATGTCGGCGACATGCCCTGTAAGCTCGCCTTTATAGCTCCCCGCCCGCAGCTCTGCTGATGGCGATTAACCAGTGAGCAGTGAGGTGGATTGAGTCCTGGCTGTGTGACAGAGCTCAGAGAGTTGTCATTAATGGAGCAGGGTCAAGTTGGAGGCCTGTAACCAGCGGCGTCCCCCAGGGGTCAATACTCTGCCCAGTCCTGTTCAACATACTCATCAATGACATGGACAAGGGGACAGAGTGTATCCTCAGCAAGTTCGCTGATGATACCAAACTGGGAGGACTGGCCAATACTCCAGAGGGCTGTGCTGCCATCCGGCGGGACCTGGACAGGCTGGAGGGCTGGGCAGAGAAGAACCTCATGAGGTTCAACAAGGGCAAATGTAGGGTCCTGCACCTGGGGAGGAAGAACCCCAGGGACCAATATAGGTTAGGGGTGGATCTTCTGGAAGGAATTACTGAGGAAAAGGATCTGGGAGTCCTAGTGGAGAGCAAACTTTCCATGAGCCAGCAACGTGCCCTTGTTGCCAAGAGGGCCAATGGAATCCTGGGCTGCAAAGGGAGGAGTGTGGCCAGCAGGTCAAGGAAGGTCATTCTCCCCCTCTGCTCTGCGCTGGTGAGGCCACAACTGGAATACTGTGTCCAGTTCTGGGCTCCCCAGTTCAAGAGGGACAGGGAACTAC
>JAOXNO010000004.1:2238572-2251609 GCA_028565335.1 Limnodromus scolopaceus
TGGAGATTTTCAAGCCCCGCCTGGATGCAGCCCTGAGTGATGTGCTCTGGGCAACCCTGCTTTGGCAGGGGAGTTGGGCTAGATGGTCTCTAGAGGTCCCTTCCAACTCTGACAATTCCGTGATTCCGTAAACAGAAAAAACCGACGAGGGAGCTGCCCGCACCCTCAAGCTCTTTATAACCTTTGCCAAAAGCGACACACACACACACACACACACACACACACACACACTCCGAGCACCCCGCGACCCAAAACCCCCTTTCCCCCTTGGCTGGCATCCCCTGTCCCCCGAGGTTCTGTCCCGGCGGCCGGTGGCACCGCTCCCGCGGCTGTCGGGCCGGTGGGGGGGGGGGACTCTCCGCCTCCCCGTTGCCGCTGGAGGGCACTCGCAGGCCGCCGCCGCCGGCTCCGGGCTGGGCGAGAGCGGGGACGGAGGGGGGAGCCCCCGGCCCTGGGTGGCGGCCGCGATGGGACGGCGGGTACCGGACGGCAGCCAGCATCCCCCCCCCGGCATGGGGGGTGCCGGGTGGCGGCCCTGCCTGCCCTGCCCGTCGCCCCGGGGGTCCCGGCCAGGCGTCATCCCAAAGGCGGTTTATATTTAGCCCGGTATCTACTTCGGGCGGAAGGCTCCCCCCCGTCCCTGGCACAGCTGTCGAGTCCATCTCCCTCCTCCACCCCCGGCCTCAGCAAATGGCAGCCCTGAGTCCCCCCGGGAAACCTTGCCCACCGTCGCCTCAGCCAGGGCATGCTGTTCCCCTCCAAGACCGGCTGCGTGGCGTGGGGGGGCTGCCTCACAGCCTGACACCCCCCTCCCTCTTATTACCCCCCCCACTGAGGCGAAGCGGGGCAAGCCACAAGCCGGGGTTTTGCACTGGAGTTTTAGAGGTCCCCAGCTTGCTCCGGAGCACCGGGTGTTGGATGCACCCGTACTCCCCTGGATGCGAGGATGAGGATGAAGTTGGTGACATGGTCTGACTGCACGGCTACTTGCAGCCTCCTGGCCACGTCCCAGATGCTACAGACTCCTTCATGCAGCCTGTGGGCAATGCACGCACCCCTCTTTCCAGCCTGGGACCCTCAGGGGGAAAAGCAGGAGGGGAAAAAAAAAAACCTTCTGTCAGAGCCAGAAATGAGCTGGCCTTTATTCTCTTACTCCCTCCACAGCCCCTTCCCCGCCTCACTGGGTGTGAGAGGTGTTACCTAGGGGGAAAAAGCCCCAACGGAGCCAGTGCAGCAAGCTGGAGCATCACTGGAGCCCCTGGACATGGCCCCACAGGGCAATGACTGCTCTTCTGCGGGGCCACCAAGCCGTGACAATCTCCCTGTTCCTGGGCTGTACACCCAAGATGGGGGTCAGGCACCAACTTGTGGGAGCGTAGCCATGCTGGATCTGCCCTGCACAGGGTGGGAGGGGACCCCTGCATCCCAGCCTGTGTGAGAGGGCTAGTGGGGCCCTAATCTCTGCTCAGTACCAGAGCAGAGATGGGCTTGGCTGTGCCAGAGCTGGGAGTGTGCCCGCAAGCACCCACTCTGCCTGGGGCTGCCTGACGAGGAGATGAAGGATGCTCCGTGAGTGGGTCTGCAGCCCCCACAGCCTCCTTGCCTGTGCAGGGGGGGATGCAGCCCCACCTCGGACCAGGAGCTGGGGGGAAGACGGAAAGAGTTTGGCTCTGCTGCTTGCGAATTAAAAAAATAATAACTCCTCTCCAGGGTGTGATTAACACCCAGCTTCATAAACAGACCGCAATATTTACAGCGGACTTGTCTTTCCCGCTGCTCTCTCCCAGAAGCCAACGGGCTCCATCCAGCTGGCTGCATCGCCCCGACCAGCCCCGCTCACCGTGGGGAAGCATCGCCCGGTCCGAGCTTGCCGGCATTCGGCAAGGCACAGGCAGAGAGGGGCAGGCTGGCAGGATGAAACCCTCCCTTGAACAGCCTGGAAAAAGTACTCGCAGCAAATTAACCGAGGCACACAGCCTCCGCACGCTCTCCGGCTTGTCTCCATGGTGAGAGAGGCCTCGCTACCTTGCTGGGTTTCTTTGCTAGAGCACTTACAGCTCCTACTAGATCTCTCTTACTTTTTCCTTGCCTTTTTTTTTTTTTTTTTTTTTGTTAAAGAGCAACTGCACTGGGGGCCTGATCCTTCCTTCCACCCCCTCGCTTTGGCAGGCGTGGGAGCAGGCTTGATGCAAGGCACCCATGGAGGTTTTAGCAGCCTGGCATGGAAACACTGAGGAGGGGGATGCTGGGCTCAGAAATGCTGCGCCTACTCTGCGGGATGCCATTTATCTGGTTGCTGGTCCCTGGCAGCCTGGGAGAGGACAGAACTGGTTCTCAGGGGATGTTGGTGCCAATGCCCTTGTGCTGGATGCACCAACCACCCCCTGTGAACGCGAAGCGGTGCTGGGCTGGGAGAGCCCATCATCGCAGCCTGAGCTGGGCCAAATTCAGCCCGTTCTCCCAGCCCCTGGCTGCAGAGTGCACAAAAGCAGAAGCGTTACACACTCTGAGCAGTATAGGAAATTGTGCAGGGTCCTTGCACAAGCTTGCACATGTGGGTCAGCCCCACGTCCTGCACTGGCATCACAGAAGCACAATAACAGGCTGTGACCAGCAGTGCCGAGCAGGGAAAAAATATCCCTGTATAATTATCATATCCATCCTCTGGTCAGCCTGGAGACCTGTCATTGTCCCTCTGTAGAGGGCAGAGGCCACTGCACACACCAAATCCTGGGCAGCCTGGACACAACATCTGAAGGGATCTCTGCAAGCTAAACTATGATTACTTTTTTTTTTTTCCCCACAACAAAAGAAAAGGAGCTGGGGGAGCGCAGGGGACGTTCCCCTCCCACAGCACAGCTCCCAGCACGCCTCAACCTGGGACACATCACTTACCCTGCGGGCAGAGCTGTGCTTCTGGTTAATACATGTCCCCTCCTGTCCCTCCTCCCCACTGTGCCTCCCACCATCCCCGCATGGGAGCTCCCATGCGCAGAGCACAGGAGGGACCGAAGGGAGACCCATTCCTGACCAAGCCTTTGCCTTTGCCAAATATCCCCATGGGCTACCACCAAGCTCCCCCCACCCCAGACTTTGCCCACTGACGAAGCCTGGAGCTGCACAACTGGCAGCTACCTGCCAAAGTCTCCTCTTGGCGGGACATGAGGCTGATGGCCAAGAGCTTTTTGCTGGCCCTTGTTGTGAAAAACCAAGCCATGCCATGAGTTTCTGGCAGGTGGCATGCCAGTGCGATGCTTTGGGCTCTGTGCTTTATCTAGCCTTCTCTTCTATGGTGCTACCACCTCTTACATCTATTCTGAGACCTGCACCAAGAAGGTCCTTTCACAGTTCTGGTGGCCCCCCAAACCCCGTGGCCCCCATGAGGAATCATAGAATCTTTTTGGTTGGAAAAGACCCTTGGGATCATCGAGTCCAACCATTGAAAGTAGACCAGGAAAGTAGACCCTGGAGCACAGCTGCCTCCCCGCGTTGAGCAGAGCCATCATCCTTCCCTGCTGAGACCCACAGGAGGTGGGCTCGCGTTGGGCTCGGGCTGGAGCAGCACCTGGCCCACCAGGCAGGGATGGGGCAGCATGTGCTTGCCTTGAGCTACAATTTCCACCTGGAATATGGACTTTTTTTACATGTATCGCTACACACGATAAGTGTTGCAGCACCCAGCTTCCCTTCGCCCCTTCGGTGGGAGAGGGAGGAGGGGGGACAACCACCCACTGCTGCCCCTCTGCTCCACACGCTCACCGCTTTAGCAGAAAGATGAAAAAAAAAAACCACATTAATTTTTCACCCCGTGCATGTGTCCTCTGTTAGTGAGACAGAACAAATGCACACCCTGGTCTATATTTTTGGGAGCTGGTAGATGCCGAAGCAGCCAGGAGCCCACAGCGTGGCTACAAGAACTGTGCTCTCCTATCCCTGAGAAGCGAGGCAATTTCCATTAAATGGAAATGGAATCACAGGCAATGGGTAACCAAAATTCAATACTGGGCCAGGGAAGAAGCTAAACAAAAGGGTGAGGTCTCTGTCCTGGCATAAGCAAGTCTCCCTTGTGTGCATCACCTCTGCGGAGCTCAGCTCCGTTGTACCTTTTACCTGCATTCATTATACTACCAGGGCCATTTGTTTGTGTGTAATAAAGGGGATCTGGGAGAAAAGCATGTAATTAGCACATCCATCATATGGGTTTTTTAGATATCAATAAAACATTGATTCCCTCCTTCCATAAATTCCTGTGCCGCGCTGAATACAAATCAGGAGCCGTGATGGAAAAGGAATGCATAACCCCCCTCAAAAGTGCATAAATCTCCCCTCTCCCCAGCATATCATTAAACCTCTTAAACATGGATGGAAAAACTCCTCTGCCAGGTGCCCAGTGCTGCTCCCCCAGTGTGCCTGAAGCCTTGCTGGGCAGCGCGGGCAGGAGGCTGGGCTGATAACAGCAATAACGTGGTTGCAAAACCAAGGCTGGCCAGCGATTCAAAGGTTGCAGCTGGAGCTGTGCAAATAGTGGATTTTTCCGTGGAGAGAGGTATCTTACCACTAAGTCTTTACAGTTTGGGGCAGTCAGCTGAACTTTTGTATAGTATTTCCTTTTCTAAATTCAAATGGAAAACATAAGGAGAAATTTCAGTTTGGTTTGACCTGGAGTGTTTTCCTTGGTATGAAACAAACGCAAAATGCTTCAGTTTTGTTTCACTTCACTCAGCCTCCTGCTCCATCCATCCTCTTTCCGATCTTTTTTCCCCTGTGCAAAAACCACAGCAGAGCTCTTGGTTTTGAAACAAAACTCTAGGTGTTGTTCATTGAAAATATCAGAATAAAAAATCCCTTCTTATGGTTTCTTTTTTTTTTTTTTTCCAACCTAAGACAATTATGAAATTTAGCTCACTTTTGGTCGTTTCAGTTCCCCTGAAACTGCGTAGAGAAGACAGAGCTGAGGCGTTCAGCAGGAAAGCCCGGCTGAGGTCTGCCCCTCGCTCCCCTGCCTCTTGCCAGCTCCCCCCTGTCTCACATCCCTGCACGGCAGCAGACAGCGACTAATGGCTCCATTTGTCACTGCCCTGTCACTGCAAGGCCACAGACGTCCCTCATTTTGCTCTCCATCTATCTCCCCCAGGCAAGGTCCTCTGCATCCCTCTGGTACCCGGCTCCCAAATCCCCTGGCAGCTCCACGGCTGCTGTGGCTGGTGACACCCTGGTGCCTACCTGCCTGGCATGCACTGAACATCTCGCAGACAGGAGATCCAGATGGTGGTGTTGGCAAGAAGTGCCCGGCAGTGACCTGCTTGAGATGCTGCCCTCACCTGCAGCCCACCAGCATTTCTCCCCTGCAAGCACTTTCACCCACTGTCTGTCCCTGCACAGCCCTGGGGCAATCCCCCATCCTGCCCACGAAGGTCAGCACAAGTTGTCCTCACGGAGGTGAGCACCAGCTGACGTGTTCAATGAGCTCTCCTTAATGGTGAGCATCCTGCATCCCTGCCAAACCCTCCGTAGTAGGGGCTACTGCCCATCCTACCTCCCTGCCCAAAACCCTCCCTGAGCACTGCCCGTGGGGGACGAGGTCCACCAGAGAGGGGACACAGCTCCAGAAAAGCCTCTCCCAACCCCTTCCCTGCTCTGGCGCTGGCTCCTCGCTCCCCCAGCGAGGAGCGATCGAAGGGAGTGCCTGTAATTGCAGCTGTCAGCAGTAACAATCATGGTGCTGCCGTTATAAATGGCTCCAGCCTGACTTTTACTTACAGATTTCCCTCACGTGATGCTACAATTTGTGCAAGGAAAAACCTACACCGCAGAAAAGCAATTGCACCTTCTAGCTCTGTGGAAGGAGATTTATGGCTTGTTTTAGCCATAAAATGGAGCAGGCAGGGCTCGGGTTGCAGGTCAGCGTGTCCTGACCAAGCAGGCTGGGGTGGTTCAGAAGAAGGGGGCACCTGGCATCCCCTCCACATCTCCCCACCAGGGATGAGCCTGGGCATCAGAGCCCCTGCCCGTTTGGTGATCCCTTTGTGCAAGGGAAGGGTTTTAGCCTAATTCCTGCCAGATGTATGATAAAATTGTGACAATGTCTGGAGCCAGAGAGGAACTGCAAGAGGCAAGAGGGGTCTCAGGCTTTAGAGCTTGCCAAATCTGCTGGCATCAGTCAGAGGCACTGAGGAGTGCTGGGGGGTTTCTGCATACGTGTGGTTTGCAGCACTGGGACCAATTTCTATGGCAAGGACAAAGTCAGGCTGTGTCCTGTCCATGGCTGCTGTTGGAGACCAGAGCTGTTGTTTTCCGAGCAGCTGGCTGGGAACAGACGTGGAGTCACCAGCACAAACTCAGCTCAGCCGCTCCCCAGCTCACGTCCAGCTGACATGCGACCTCTCACTCTCTGCCTTGATGGCACAAGGACTTTTAGGATGTGTCTCCACTTGCTTTAAATGATTCTTTCCAATTTCACATCTGTCCTGATGTTGCAGGACCCGGAGCCATGTTGTTACAGCACCTATGGACGGTTCACACTCAGCCCTGATGCGTAAGGGAATGATCTGGAGACACACGATTCCTTCCAGGCCAGGCAAGACCCTACAAAGAGAAACAGCTTAGCCACAGTGCTGTCCCAGGAGATCATCAAATGGACCCACCGTGGACAAGGTCTGTCATCAGGAGTCAACCACCCTAAGGATGCTAGTGATGCAGGGCTCAGTGGCTGGAGTGGCTGCTGTTTTCCTAACATGGTCCTTGCAAACAGGAAGCCTGTGGCCTTTTGTGCACTTTGACGAGGTTCAGAGGTTGGTAAAAAAGCACAAAGCTATGGCAGGATTTCAAAAAATTCCCAGAAAGTCTGGTCAGCTTTGGAGATTTCTGTCATAGCTGTTACCACACACCTCAACCTCGCCTGCACTTCGCTTTTTGTTGCCGTTATAGACATGCTGGTTAAGGGACACAGGTTTAGTATGGAGAATCACAGTGACACGTCACCTAGTGTGCAGTTACACCAATGCATGCTGTCACACATGGGTACAGTCTACTGTCCTTTCCCAGCAGGGACCACTTGCCAAATATATAGCACCTCTGTGCCAGCCCCAAGGCACAACCCCGTTTGTCCACCCACAGCCCATTGTCTGTGGGGGTGGCACAAAAAAGGGTGGTTCCCCCAGCCCTACCCCACGTCCCTGGATCCAGCTGGCTGTGGAGCAGAGGGAGGGAGAGGGCAGCTTGGCGTGGGCTCCTGTCCCGGGCAGTGTGAGGGAGGGAGCTGGTCACCCGTGCGAAGGGCACGGTGCCACTGCCAGTGCCACCCTGCTGCTTTATTGTGCTTGTGGCAGCTTGATGCCTGCAGCATTGATACACGGAGATGGGCTGATATCTCCGGTTTCCTCCGCAACCTGCCACGACTCCGGCACTGACGGTGGTGTTGGCTGCGCAAGCCAGCAGCAGCAGCAGCAGCTCCGGGGACACTGTTTCTTGTCCCAGGTCACCTCCCTTCCTGCTGTTTGGTGGGGTGCTGCCCCCCTCCCTGCGCTCCCCTTGCATGGTATATCCCCCTGGGAAGGGGCCAGCAGCCGGGATGGTGATGGGGAGGTGAGAATGTGTTTAACGAGGCAAGTGAGGTTGGGGTAAACAGGACGGGGACAATCCCAAGGCCACCTGGCACTTTACCAGTGCCTGTCCTGTGGAAAACATCCTAGAGGGATAAAGGTCCATCCTGCCCCAGGGCACAGTGGGACAATGCCACCGTGCTGGGGGGGGACAAATGCTGTGCACTCCCCTGCTGCAGGCGGTGAGGTGGGGGATTTAGCTGTGGGGCAGTCCCAGGGACAGAGCAGGGAGGGCAGAGGCTTTTCCCAGGGCTCTCCTGGAAGCAGCCCAGGCAGCACCAGGGCTTGGAGGAAGCAGCTCTTGTTTCTTCTCTAATTTTAGACCTTTTCGGGGAGTTCAGTTTGCTCGACCACTGGTCAGCTGCTGCCTTCTCACACAAAGCAAGTGTGCATCAATTAAACCAGACAGATATATATATATGTATTGGAAACGATCCAGGAGCAATCACTTACACGCCAGCGAAGGGCGTGAAACCCCCCATCTGCTCCCAGTTGTAAGACAGCGCAGCGAGTCCCCAGCCCAGTCACCACCAGCACAGCTCCCGGGGGGCTCGTCCCTCTGTGGGGGGGACACTGCACTCCTCATATCGCAGGAGCAGGGCTGGGAAGCGACCTGGCAGGGACATCTTGATCTAAACTGTCTGGGCAGATGGGTTTCTTCTTACTCCCTGGCTGAGATTCTGGGCAGAATACCCCTGTGATCTCAAGTGAAGAGGAGGGGACGTGTGTGAGCAGCGAGGAGCATACGTCAGTTGTGAGTCAGCCCTGGAAAGGTCAGCCTTCTCGGGGGTGTCAGGCGATGAGTGGAGGCAGCCCCGTTCCCCCCATGGGCCAGGCTGCTGGGCAAAGGGGAGTTGCTGCCACTTTGGCTTTTTGCTCCGTTTTTTCTGTATCCCTATGCGTTTCGGCAGTACTCGTGCCTCTACACGTGGATTTGCAGCCAGGGGTACGTTGTTGTCTGACCTTGTGGTTTTTAACATCAGGCACGTTGACACTGGCTGAGCAATGTAAAGGCCAAATCCTGCCCCGGAGAGAGCAGGGGAGGCGATACATAAGCCTGGTGGGGCATGGTTGCTGCCCACAGACCCACATGCCCGCGAGCTGGCAGCTGGGGACAGGGCTGCCCCATCCCTGGGGCTGGCTGTTGGGGATCTTGAGTCCTAAATCCACCTCTGTGACGGGCTCAAGTCCCGACGGATCAAATTCATCTGGTGGGTAAAGTGACCCACCTGCAGCCAAGGCGGAGGCTGGCACGTCCCATCCTGGCAGGTCTCATCCTGGCTCCCGCTGAAATGGGGGTGAAAGCATCATCTTACCCGGCTCGGAAGAGCTGCAGGAGGTTATGGCTGCTGGGACAGAGCTCGGAAGAGCCTGGATCAGTACTGACATCCCTGCTGCTGGAATCAGGCCCGTCCACTGCATTATTATTGCCTGGAAACCACTGCTCCTCTTGGCTTAAACCCGCTGCAGGCAGCTTGCCTGGGTGTATAGACATCCTAACAATTCCCAGTGGATCAGGCTGCACTGCTCCCGGTCTGACCCTGCGCACTGCCTCTTCCCTGGGGACTGAGACACCCCCCCCCCCCGCCTCCTGATGCTCATAATCACACCCTCATCCTCCACCGGTACCCAGCGGGGAGGGAGAATATATGAAAAATCAATGGCTCCAGCACAGGCTGCCATAGGATTTATACATTTTGCACCACTGTCTCTGGGAAATCCAATATATCGATCACATTTCTCAAGACCAGTAACGAGGAAGCAGACAATGTGAGCATTCAGGGCTGGCCGACGGATGCCGAGGCTGTCTGAAGCCCAGGGCTGTTGCTGTATTTATTGATCCTGGCAGGCAGGGCAGCATCTTCTGGTGTGATTTACTAAATCCCCTCGTCGCTCCACGCGAAGCTCGCTTCTGACCTGTTTTTACTTGGCTGTTTATTTATTCCTCCCTCTCCTTTCTTTCCAAGCAGTGGCAGCGAAGCCCCTGCTTGTCCCCTGGGAGCAGGAATTACCACCTGGGCAAGGCAGGGCAGTGGAGGATGCAGAGAGCAGCCATTCCCCTGGGGATGTCCCCGCTGCCTCCGTGGAGCAGCTCTGGCCAGTGGCAGAGAGCAGCAAAGCTGGTCTGTGCTTGGGGGCACGCTGCTGCTGACAGCCCCCCAGGCTCAGACATTATTTCTTCTGGTTTCGATGGAGAGGAGACAAATTTATCTTCCCTGCTCCCCCTGACGATGACCCATCTAGAGGTCCAGGGCTCAGCACATCCTGCTGGGCTCTTGAGGTCAGGGAGGGTCGTGCTCCTAAAGAATCCCCTCCCATGACAAACTGAGCCCCTAAATATCCAGGCATCTTAAAAGTCAGCTGCCTGGGAAGGAGGTGGGAAGAGAGATGTAGGAACGGTTGTCTGTGGGTGTCCTGCATTGTCTCCTGCTATGGAAAGCCCTCCTCTTCGTGATTTTATGTATGCCATTAAAGAAAATTTTCCCTCTGAGACACTCTTTTTCTAAAGCCTCTTTTGAAGACTCCTTCTTTCCAGCAATGCAGGATCTTTAAAAGAATAATTATATTTCTTTAAAAAAAACCCACCATGCTATTTATAAATTATTCTATATGCTCTCAACAAAGCAAGTGCCAGACTGCACTGGCGGAAAGCCCATTCCCGACTTCTCCTTGCTGGGTTTAAAAATGCAAATAACGTTGCTTTTTTTATTTTTTCCTAGCTACAACAGCATGGGGGAAAACCACAATGCAAACTCTTTTCCTGGAAAAGAGCGAGAGATGAAGGGAACGTGGCAGCCTGGTGCGAGCGAGGCGTGGGGACCGGGATCGGCTGGGATCAACATCCCCCCTCGGCTGGGAAGCCTTGCCTGCATTCCCTCTCCCTGCCCTCCAGCCTGGCCACGGGCAGAAGAAGGTGGCAGAGGCAGACAGCGGTGGCCCTTCCTCTTTCATTTAAGGCTTCTCCTGCCCTCTTTTCCTTCCTGCCTTTCTTCTTCCTGCCCCAGCCCCCAGATGTGCAGAGCTGAGAGTTTTGAAACGTTTGGAGGAGTCGGAAAGCCCCGAGTCCCAGCAGAGCAAGCGAGACACTGTCATGAAGCCAAGCGTGGTCCCAAGGCGCATCCGATAACGGGCGGCAGGGTTTTGCCAATCAGATATTTCACCGGAGCTGTTGCCAGAGAACATGGCAATGGTGAGTAAGAAGGAGTCCAGCCTCTGCTCTGCCTCCCCTGCTATCATCTCTCTTTGTTTAACACCAATAAATAGTATTTATTGGTATTAAATAAATAAATAGTATTTATTGGTGGGTAAAAAACTCTCCGAGGTACAAAGGGAAGGGGAATCACTAGTTTGTTTTCAGTTGCTGAATTTGCCAGCTGTCGTCTCAGAAGATACTCTGTGATTATACATCACGGTGCGTATTTCACCCAGCAAATAATGAAGAGAATATTTATTTCTTAATCCGTTCTCCTCCCCCATGCTGCACGTTATCTCTGGAAGCCTGATGGTATTCAAAGGGTCAAAGCCGCAAAGACCCACCTCCTGTCTGCTCCCACCGATGGTCGGGGTGGGAGCAGGCTCAGCCCCTGCGCGATTTTATCTGGTACAAGCCTGCAGAGGTAATGCATTAGGAAGCTGGTGACCTGCTAAATGTAAGTCAAGCTGTGACAGAGCGGTTAGCTCGCTCTGAGGTCAGTGCCGGGCAGGCTGCTGAGCGGGAAGTTTCAGACGAAGGGCACTAAAGCTCTATTCATTAAACGGTTTTCTGCAAACGTAATTAAGAGATCGTATCAGTGAGCATCACCGCTGCCTGCGCCGCCGTCGCTGCTGGGTAAATCTCAGCGCGGGTAAAAGCGCTCGCAAATCAGAGGTCCCCGGGCCTGCGACAGGACCCCGATAAATCACGGCAGCAAAGGAGCTCTGCTCCTGCAGATGTCAGTAGGAGGGACGCTCCGGGCAGCTGCCTGTGGCGGTGGGGAGGAACGCTGCCGTGCCGAGGGGCTGGCGGCTGGGACGGGACCGGTCCCGGTGCGGGCATGGGAAAAAGCTGAAAACCATCATGTGAAGTTATGCCGGAGGGTGGGAGGCTTGACAGAAAACCAAAATTAATCCCAAACGCAGCAAATTGCCAAACTCTGGGAACTGGGGAGCGGCAAGAGTAGGGCCACTGGGATATCCCGGGATAACCGAGGGCTGCAGCCCCGCTCCGAATGGCTCCAATTTGGTCTCTCATGCTATGGCGCAGTGGGTAGTGAGCCCTCCAGCTTCTGGAGGTGTCTGTATTTCAGGGCAGCCGTGCCCCTGTGTGGGTGGGCTTGCTCTTGGAGCTGCCCTCGGTTTCCCTGCGGTGTGCACGGCAACCCTGCTGGTAAGCGTGACGAGTGGAAGGGCAAAGGCTTTTGTGATTATGCAACTTTTGAAGAATTTTCCCTTTTTTTTTTTTCACTTTCCTTTCTCTTCCCCTCCTCCTTTTCCTTTGCACTGTTTTCTCTTTCTTTTCTTCCCCCTGGCTTTTTGTGGCCTGTCAGCCTAATTTCCCTCCTCCCTTAATTCTTACTCATCTTTCCTGTGTCTTCTGCTCTTCCCCTCCACCTCCATCCTCACTCTCTCTTTTTTCCCTGGCTGGTACCTCCCCATCCCCTCACCTCTTCCTCGCCATGCACACTGCTCTCCCTGACACACTTCTCCCCATCCCTCCCCATGCCATGCCATCCCCATCCCATTCCTATCCCATCCCCATCCTCATCCCCATCCCATTCCCATTCCCATCCCCATCCCCATCCCCATTCCATCCCATTCCATCCTCATCCCATCCAATTCCATTCCCATTCCCATCCCCATTCCGTCCCATTCCATTCCCATCCCCATTCCATCCCATTCCCATTCATATCCCCAGCCCATTCCTATCTCACCACCATCCTCATCCCACTACCATCCCATCCCAATCCCCATCCTCATTCTGTCTCCATCCCACTCCCATTCCATTCCCATCCCCATTCCATCCCATTCCCATTCCCATCCCTAGCCCATTCCTATCTCATCCCCATCCTCATCCCACTACCATCCCATCCCAATCCCCATCCTCATCCCATCCCCATTCCCATTGCCATCTTTATCCCATCCCCATCTTTATCCCATCCCCATCCCCGTTCCCATTCCCATTCCAGCCAGCCCCAAAGGGTTCAGGATTCCAACCGGGGCTGCGCCAGAGCTGCCACCGCTTACGGTGGGGCCGGGCTGGAGATGCCCAGGGGCGAAGGCGCCACCTTTGCGCCCAAACCGCCCCTAAAAACGAGCAGAAAAGACTAAAACTAAGCGGGCTCTCCTTCCCCCGCTGGGGGCGCACCGGCGCCACCGCCCCCCCCCGCTTCCTCGGCCGGGCGGGCAGGGGCGGGGCCGACCTCCCTCAGCCCCGCCCCCTCCCGCGGGGCCCCGCCC
>JAOXNO010000004.1:2251997-2273250 GCA_028565335.1 Limnodromus scolopaceus
CCCCGCCCCCCACTACCGGCGGCGGCGGCGGCCCCTTCGCAACCAGGCGCCGCTGAGGCGGCTCTACGGGCGGCAGAGCGAGCGCGGCCCCCGGCCCGGTCGGCGGCAGGATGAAGTTCGCCGAGCACCTCGCGGCGCACATCACCCCCGAGTGGCGGAAGCAGTACATCCAGTATGAGGTAGGGCCGCGCCGCCGCCTCGGCCCGCTCGGCGGGGAGCAGCGCCGGGGCTCGGCTCGGGGAGCGCGTGTGTGTGTGTGAAACCGGCCCCGCTCCCCCGCGTCTTTACAAGGCGCTCGGTGCCCGGGAAGGGCCACCCGGGTGTCCTCCAGCTCGTACCCGTAGGGAGGGGGTGCGAGGCGGTTCCCTCCCCTGCCCGGCGGCGGTGCCTGCCGGCTGGCGGCTTCCCGCTTGTTTGTCCGCGGGGCGGGAGGAGGCTGCGGGAGCCGGCGGGGTTGGGGGGGGCATTAAGGCTGTCACCGTCCCCAAGAGCTTGGGACCGCTCAGAGGAAGAGCACCGGGTGGCCCATTAATTCATGAATTGCTGCCCATAACCTTTTGGTGCGGGACAAAGGTCAGAGGCTGGGGGGGGGGGATAAACAAGATATTTAAAAATAATATATATAACTAATATAAATAAAGTCTTCTGGGCGATTTCTGGAGGAAGCCGGTGTTTGCGTGTGACATGTCGCGATGGGCCGGGAGTCCCGCTCCGGTGCGTTTGCGGTGTCCCCGTCGCCCGCCGTAGCGGCGGGACCGCAGCCCGGGCTGTGCGGTGCCGGGCTCCCCGCCATCCCCCCCTCGCCGGAGCGCAGCCCAGCCCCTGCCGCCGCTCGGTACCGGGCGTTTTTCAGCACCACCGCCAGTTCTCCCGGCACGGGCGGGCACCGGAGGGGGTCGGGGGGGTGACTTTGAGAGGCGGCCCCGGGGCTGCCGGTTCCCAAGGGCGAGCCGGAGGGGCGAGCTGGCCGGGCGGCACCCACCGCCTCCCAGCCTTCCCTCCCTGCGAGCCCCGCAGTCAGGTTTGCTAATGCTAACGGCTTGCCCGAGAGACTCAAAACAGGGCAGTAAACCTGGCATCGGTTGCCCTTTTTTAAATTATTTTTTTAATTTTTTTTAAATAAGGCCAGTGAGGCTTTGCACCTCGCTATTTCCTACTCGATTTCAGGTGAACCGCTTGAACTGGGACATTTATGAATGCTGTTTACACAAAGTTCTGCTGCGTTAAGCGTGAATTATCTGCAGAATAGAGTTTTTCGGTCTTTATTACGCCAGCTTTCTAAAGGTCACGCTGATTGCTTTATTTAGTTTCAGGTTTCTCACAGGGGTGCTGGACTTCAGTTTAACGAGATGAAGCTCAAGGTGGTTATTTGTAGTAAAGCCATTTCCTACATCAACACTAGCAGTAAAAGTGGTTGTTGCTAGTGATGCCGGTCTCTTCCACAAGTAATAATTAAACCTAGACAACGGAATTAAACCCGCACAACTGATTGAGTCAGTCCAAACCATACAACATTTGTTATCATTTGAAGGCCTGTATTTTCTCTCTAGGACTATAATAGCAATTTATTTCTAGTATCCCTAGTAATCTGTCTGCGTTTGCAAGGAAAATCACATTTATCTTAGCTTGCTTTGTTATAATGTTGAACTTGAAAAGTTTATATCTGTTCCTTTGTTTTCTTTTACCTGACTGCAAAGGAATGGATGTTTAACTAAAAACTGCAGTCGGATTTGATTTTAGAACAAAATTGTGGTCTCTTTGAATTATGTGGAGAACTAGATGACCAAATAATGTATCAGTCTTTGAGGAGATGGAAATCCATTGTCTTGATAAAATAAAGTACCAGCTTAGTTCTGCATCGTCTCTCCCATGGGTTATCCGTGCAAGAGTTCTCAGAGTTATTTTCTGTTCCTGGAAACAGAAAAACTTGGATATCTTCCTAAGAGAAGGTTTGGAGGTGGGTTGAGGGTAAGGCAAGGAGAAAATAGAAGGGCAAAAGATTTGGCTGCCTGCTGACCAGACAGATGTAGAGGGAGGGTAAAGGAGACCCAGTGAACTATGACACCTTGATTAATGTGTGAAAAACTCTGCTGCTTATCGGCCACTGTTTTCATTATAGGAGGTTAATTTTCAGATGTTTTAACTGGGGCAGTATCATTATGTCATTCTCCCTTCCCCCATCCCAATTTCAAATAAAGGCAGATTTCAGTAAAAACTTACTTCAAGTTGCTACTCTTTCTAGAGTTCGAGTAATCTCCTCCTTGGATAGATAGCTTCACAAAGAGTGAATTAAAATAAAAACCCCACCCTTCTTTTTAGAAATAAGTTTAAAAACTCTTTGTTTCCCTTGTTGCAGCTGGCTAAATATGAGTCAGCCTCCCGCTCATGCATATTACAGTAATGGAATAGTCTGGCATTTATTATTTAGTAACTGGTGGTCGTGTGGGTGCGGTGCATAAAAGGCCAGCGCTACCTTGGTTTACTTGTTGATTATATTTGAGGCAAAAAAGCATACAGCCCTTCTTTGTCAAGAAAAATTCTTAGTTGTCGACTAGCAAACGTAATGCTCCTTTTGTTACTTGTGTGCAACATTGCTTACAGCACGCATCATGGTAAAATTTAAAATTTTTTACTGTGTACTTAATAGCATTACAAAGTTTCTTCGTTTGACAGTTTATATCTTTTCCTTCTTAACTAAAACAATAATCAAGCACTGTTTCAGAGTGAGAGATCTTGTTATGTAGGTTTTTAACTCTGAAAATACTATTCCAGGGACTTCCCATGTCAAGTTCAAGATACTGATGAAAGGGCTAGAAGATGGTATAGAAATTGCTTTAAGTCATACTGTATCATAAAACTTATATGTAGTCATCTTATTTTTCTACTCTGATATTTGTAGTTATTTCCACTGGAGAGCAGGTGACTCACGCAGGCAGACAGCCCCGAAGTGTGGTAAGACCCAGGTAACTTGAGAGATCCTCTCCGGATGACGTGAATCTGGTTTGATGGGATGCAAAGCAAGTGTGGCTGTGAGGAGCTTTGCCTCACATAAATTGCCAGTCAAACTAGGAGGAGGGTGTAATCTGTTGCTGATAACATCATGAAGAAGAATGAGACTGTTGTGTTTTGAATACCTAAAAATGTAGTTTCACTTCTAGATGGTCTTTAACAATTTACAGTCCTCAAAGTTCTCACCATTAATGTGATCTTTCCCTCCAACAATGATCTGTTCAAATATTATAATGAAGTATGGAAGTTGTCCGGGCTTAAGGCAGATACTCGATCAGTGGAAGAGCTTTAGAGAGGGAAATATCCATTAATTTTCTTTAAACGGGCAAAAAGAAGACATACTTTGATAGCTGTGGCTTAGATTCTTATTTTCTTTCAGTACAAGCTCTGCAGTGACCATTACTGTACGTCTGCTTTTTGAGAAAGAGCACTTGGCTTGTAGAAAAATGATGACGTATGCTATTCTGTTTCATTCAGCTTTTTGCAAAGACATTTACCATGGCTGAGTCAACGTTAACATGGAGCTTTACACAAGCCTTGACTGATTTGATTTGATTTGACTTCCCATTCCAAATTTCCATTCTAAAGATTGCATGAAAGCATGCAAATTTTATATGTCACATTTACTACGTGAACTCCGTTCCCAGCTGATGGTTCTTGAAACTTAAGTCAGTGCAAATGATTAGGAGGGTTTTATGTGAGGACCAGCAGCAACATGGTAATATATAATCCTAATGTAAAGGGGCGTTTTTACTTGAAGTGCTGGGTGTCATTATCAGGCTGCTCCCTGGGTGTCATTGAGTTTAAAACAATGTATTGACAAATGCTTAATTTGTGGAAATGATTGTTAATTATGTTAAATGCTAAATGTGCCAAAATTTTAAACAACTTTGGTCCTGATTTCAATGTCTGTCATCCGAAAACTTCCTAAAAGTGAGGCCTCAGGTTTTTGCACCCTCTGCCTTCTCTGTGCAAAGCCCACAGCAGAGGGGAGCAGCAGTTTTAGGGGGTCTGTGGGGTGCTGGATGCCTCGCACACCTACCCAGGCACTCGGCTCCTGCATGTGCAGTGGTTCTCGCTGGCTCAACCAGGTAGGGACCCGTGGATGTGCCCTGACCCTGGGAGTGAAAAGGTTTGCTCACCTTATTTTAGGGAATCGGGCAGCATATCTTCTCTAAAGTTAGCATCCTTTTCCTAGCTAGTTAAATGATCGCTGTGGCATCCACTGCTTCAGTGCACTTTTTGTCTTAAAACCTTAAGTTTTTGACCATTCGTTTACTCTCCAGTTTCTTTTATGTAGAGATAAAATACAGAAACAAAGAAAATCCCACTTTTTTTTGTGTCAGGCAGTGGAATTATCTTTTTTATATAGTTAGTACTGCACAGATTAAGGTAACTCTTAGATGAATTTCGGCTGTGGTTTTTTGCGAAGAACGTGCGTCACTGCATTTAATGCGTATTTTTTGATGCAGTGAAATTGTTGGGTCCTCTGTTTATCTAGAAATCATGCTGCAGGTTTTCTTTACGCTTGTGTCCATCTCTGGAGTGCTTGTAGGAGAAAGAGGAGAGCATTGCTCCATCTGCTCAGACTTCTAAACGTAAGTGTACATCTGCACGTCCGGCTGATGGAAACTCAGTGGAGTTTTATGGTTGCCAGATGGCAGTTTTGTTTCAGTTAATCAGGCCTGAATTTCTTTATCTGGATGTAGAAGTCTGGTGGTGTTTTTAAAGAAAAGGTGCTTAATACTTTGGAAATTGCAGCATCTGAGGAAGAAGGAGAATCAGAACAGTTATTACAGGTACAACCTTCAGGTGAGAGATGGGTAAAAGGTACGAGCAGGTGACCTCCCTTCCCTTTTCAGGAGACTCCAGGTTCTAAGCAGTTTTGCCTTTGCAGAAGAGAAATGGGTTGCTAAGTTTTAGAAATCATTTCTCCGAACCACAACCTCCATCAGGAAGTAGGTGGGGGAAGCAAAACTGATAGCTGAGGTAGCCTGGTTGCCTTTGGAGTCTCTCTTCCAGAAACAGGCTTTCAGTCTTTGGGAGGTGGCCAATTCCGCTCTTCAATCCCTGCTTCATGATAGGCAGTTCACACCCAGGCTTGCCACCTCCTGACACAAATCTGTTGTGCTATTTCACTATTTGTCCTTCTGGGTGTTAGCGGACAAGCTTAGAAGAGCGTAAGCAGTTTGAAAGCTGCTCGTTTGAAACAACAGTTTTGTTCAAGCATTTTAAGGTTTTTGTCCTTGAATTTGTTCACTGTTAAGGTTTGACAGGTGTATTTGTAAGTGTGTTTTCTTTCTGCTTTTTTTTGTTCTCTGATATACATTTACACAAGTTTACTGCAGGTGTGAGGTGTATCACTAGAACAATTTAAAGTAAGGAAATAAACCTTTTTGTCTAGTTTGAGGGCAGAAAGAGTAATTCTTAAACATTTGAAGTTGACAGTGATGGATGACTCCTGGAAACAATAATTTCTAAAATTCTGTAGTCCAGAGGACTAAATACTTTAGGTGCGAAGGAGCACTAAGCCTTTCACTTTCAGGTTATTGGTTTACTTATATAGGTCAGGAAAGCAGTAACAAAATCTGCTGCCCTGCAGCTGCCAGATTGTAATATGTCAGTCTGCATGGGGAGAGGTCTGTGGGACGACCGGCACCTTCAGCTTTCAAGATTGTTTAGTGCAGGGCTGTCAGCGTTGCAGTCCTTTTTAATTTGTGTGTTTTTTTTTTTTTTAAATGACTGATAAAACCAGAGGTAGGAAGTACGCTGCAGATTTACCTCTAGGTGAGTTAAGGGATGGAATTCTTACTGCAGCGACTTTAAATTTGCCATCTCTTCAGGTTTGTTTATGCTATGCCCTGTGGTTGTGGTTCATGGAAAAAGTTACAGGTAGGAGAGGATGATGACCAGGATGAAAAAAGGGGGAAGCTTTTTCACCACTTGATGCATCAAGGCAAATCATGCGCTGATGACCGGTGAGTCATGGGGGGAAAAGGAATGAAGTGGCCAGTGTTTGGGAGGAATTTTAAAAAAGCACTGAGGGTAGAGGAGAGCCGTGCCACTGGGACGAGGATCATTCAGTAGTGGCTTGGTTGGGAAAACAATTATGCAAGTGACCTTTATTGAGACCTCTGTGGACTCGGGAATCAGACCTTTGAGAGATGTCTGAGCTGCCGGTGTAGCCTGCCACCTAGGATATCTTGTGATAAACAGACATGTCCTTTAGACCTTATATTTACTTAACAGGATCGTAACCACCGTGTTACAACAGTGCTGAGTTTCCAACTGCTGAGCTTGTGGGTTTTGCCTTGAGGGTATTAGCGTATTTGTTATTTAGGCTGTGGTGTTTTGACCTGGGGGATGACAACACACAAGATGGTAAATGCAGAGGTGTAGGATTATAGAAGTGTTGGATATGTTGGGAAACAGGCAGAACAGACAGGAACTCAGAAGACCTGGATGACTTTTGTGTGTTAGATTTCTGTGGGTTCCAAAATGAGGAAATAAAATGTAGTTTTTCCAGCAGGTGCGTGTGAAGCACACTCATGTTCAGTATGTGCATTGCGATGTCTGTCTTTATCAAGTGATGGGGGTGTGTGTGTGAACACATCACTCCGCAGTACTGTTGGGCCCTTCCTGCTGGCTTCTCGTTCCAAAATTACGGTTCAACCTATTGCTCCAGCTGTTGAGCTGAATTCAGTTTTTTTGATTCTTGCTTGCACTTGTGACGTTAAGGAGCAAGCAAATCTCTAGTCTATGACCGGAATAATACTAGCATCTTAGTAACTGTCTGAAAAGAGGCCTTCTGAAAAGGAGCTGCAAGTGATGAGGTTTCTGATGCGGTGCCTCCCTCCTGGCTCTGGTAATGGAAGAGGTTACTACCAGGGGTGCTTGGTTTTTAGCTGTAGGACCACCTTGCCTCCTGGTCTGGCCACCCGCACTACTCATCTCTGGCACCAGCAGTCTGAGCGTGGGTGAGTGGCTTGTTCCTGTGGTCTCTGGGAGGCAGCTCACGGTGCCTCTAGGTCCTGAAGACCTGGTTAATAATTCTGGTTGGTGTTAATGTTGTCCTTCAGTTTCCACCTCAAGAGAAGGCCATCACCTCTGGTTCTCTAATCTTCTTAGTCATGTTGTCTTCAGCTTTTAGAATGTATGTGTGGTTCTGTACTCCTATGTAACAGTGATAAGAAATCCCTGAGGCTGCTTTTCTTCCACTTGCCTTGACAAACTCCTTTCTGTGTCACGCAACAGTTTTTGGTTTTTGTTTGGTTTTTTTTTTTTTCCCCAATGTAAAACCTTTAAGATCCTACCAACCAGGAAACATTTTTCCAAAGGAAGATGTTGAAAGATATGGTTGGAATAAATTTTATCGATTAGTAAGGTAACAGGCTTTAGAGAAAGCAGTCAGTAAATGTGAACCAGTGTTTCTTTTGTTAACAGACATACCTGTGGTAGTGTTGACATCGCGTACCATAGCTTTCTGTTTCAATATAGAGGATAAAAAGGCTTTAACTGCTTTTGTTTTCAAACAGGCATATCAAAACAATGTAAATATTTTTATTTTGCTTTTAAATATTTACTGTATTCCTTGTTCTTTTCTTTTGCCTTGCAGGCTTTGAAAGAGATGCTATATGCGGCTGTGGACCAGGCCCCTTCTATAGAAGGTAAGCAAATTGTAACTGAGAACCATGTTTTTCTTGGCATTGGGTGCTGGACGCATAGTCCTGCTACTTTTCTGTCCTCAATCCTCCTAAATTGGTAAACGTAATATACTGATTATACTGATGGGCAAATGCCTGGCCTTTCATAGCCTGCATGCTATTTTTGATTGTTAGAACTCTTTGTCCTCTGTCATTAGGACAATAAATGTCTTTGTATAGTTTGGGACTTCAACAGCTGGATTCCTCTGGCTTATAAGGGCATTCACGAGTGGAAGTACTTTCATGACCGCTTGAGAATAGACCCTTGTTTCCCTGTGACAGCTAGCCACTTTGGGAGATAATTGTGCTAGAGAGATACTGGTTCCTGGTTTGTTACCGGTGATTTGAACTGGAAGAGTCTCGTCCTTTCATTCTGTGTCCTCCTTGAATGCTGTGCTACCTTTCGTATGTGGACATGAGTATATTTTCTTGTTTGTACGCGTTTATTGCCACTGAGTTCTCTAGATTATTTTAGTACAGCATTTGGTTTTAAGCTTACTGCGTTTTGAATAGTTTGTTTAATTGATGATCTGTGCAAAATTTCTCAATAGAGTCCTTTACTTTATCTTTCTTCTTCCTTTCATGGTCTTTGAAGTACTGAATGGTTTTTGCCTTTCTGTTCCATCACTCCGTATTTTCTTGCCCTTCTTGTGGATTTCAAACTGTTTTTTAACCTCCTTACCTTTATTATTTTCACTTTGCAGTGCAGTGTTAATTTCACTAACCTCTTTGAATGTGGCTCTGGGCTTCTTTCTAGCATATTTATAGAACAGAAGAACAACTGCTGCTTCTAGTGTAGTCAGTTGGTTAACATGAATTATTCTAGTCACTATTAATGTTATCTTATTAACTACTTTCTTTGTTTTGATTAAAATTGGGAAATGGGGTATGACATAGTTAAAATAATGTGGAATATTATTTTTTTGAATTTACCTCCTCTGATAACTATTGCAGTTTTTGTTTTAAAATTCTTAATAGACTAAGTGTGTGTGTGTGAGATAGGGCAATCTCTCCTTATACTCTTCAGATGTGCAATCTAAGCTGAAAACTTCATTGCAGCAACGCTCAGATAGGTATAGTCTTTAGGTTTAACCTGACACTTCGTTGCTCACTTGACTTAGCCTGCTAATTTTGTTAAGTCAATCACCCTTTTATGTTCAGGTCCTAGAACTAGGTTTCTAAAGGTTATAGTCCTAGCATCATCTAAAATATATGGGTTGTCTTTGCAAAATGGAGGAAAACTTTGCACCAATATGCTGGCAAAAGAGGAAAATCTTGCTTTATTTTTTTTGAGTACCAAAATTGGTTAAAACCTGGGCAGAAATCCTCCTTCCTAGCAGCACAAAACCAGTTTTCTAGCTAAGAGTAGCTCAAGTGTTTTGTAAAGCCCAAACTGACCATTTTTATTAACTCTTAAAGACAAGCTAATAATTTTGTTCAAAATCCAGCATTAGTTTTATGGAAGACTGAAGCATTTACAAGACTTTTTTCTGTCTTCTATCAATCAGTTTATTACTGACAATGGGACCAAATGGTGTCTGTTCCAATAAAATTTTGCGGTCTCATGTCTGAACATGCCTTACTAGGTTTTGCTTACGATACCTAGAATTTCAAGGTGGGCTTGGAGTTGCTAGCCGTAAAACTCCAAAGTGTTATAATTCAGCATTTTGCTTTCCTTTTTTCAACGCCTGTGGTATACTGATGTTCTCTAATGTGCTGTGATGTTTGTAAACATATTTGGCAAAGGAAGAGAAAGTGAAAAGGGTACAATATTATATTTACACTCTTTTAAATGCTAGAAGAATTTTAACCTGTGCTTCTGCCTCCTTTGATGCTTTCAAAACCTCAACAAAAGGAATGTAATGACTTAGGACAGTTTTCATAAGTAGAACAATGTTCATTTTTTTGGGATCGGGTCTCTACCTCTGTACTGTAGAGAATGAAGTAATCCAAACTGTTTTGAACCACTCATTTAACTCTGTCTTGCCTGACCTGCCTTTAGGTGGAGAGCAGCTATGCTAATTCTTTCACCTTTTGTTTGTTAAGTGAACGTATGTGTGTGGCAACTGGATTTTTTAAAGTTTGTTGTCAGTGTGTTCTTTCCCCCTCTTTTTCTCTCTGCTTAAAGACTATTGTCCTTTTTTAGTCTCTGGGTTTGTCTCTGAAAATTGTGTGTGGCTCATGATAGGGCTGGGCTATTTGGGCTGGAGTGACTGAGCTGTCTGTACGGGCAGGGCTGAGCCAGTGGATTCTTCTGCCATTGCCCATAAGAGAACAGGGGTGACAGAGGAAGACGGATGTCTTTCCATGAGCTGCAGCTTTAGGAAAGGTTTGTCCTGGAAATGGATCAAGACCAGGTATTTCTCCATCCTTGTTGCTTACTTCCTTCTCCGTTAAGCCCTTCTGCCTTGGTTTATAGAAGCCTTAGGCCAGGATTAGTGTGTGACTCTATACAAACTGTGTCCAAAACACTGCTCTGGTCCCTATCAGAGGAGATGGAGCAAGTACCTTGAACTTTGAGGGGGCATGCGCTGGCTATTGTCAGGAGCTGGCTGTTGGCCCACATCTTTTCAGTTTAGTATGGATTTTGCAATGGATATTACTGTGTTATTTTGAGCTTAGCACAGAAACTACAGGAGAGTACTACTGAAATGCAGCTTCCCGGTATGAGTGTAATGTAATCTCATTTTAGACTGGTCTAACTGAAGTCCATTTTCTAATTGATCTAGTTGATCACAGACATACTGTAAACATGCATGATTGGTTCTGATTTACCTTACGTGTATTGTAAAGCTAATCTTCATTTAATATGCTGGACTGTGAAGAAAAGGGAGTTCTGTATACCAAAGCTGAGCCTATTCCTAGTTCTTATTCTGCTCGCCTGGATGTGTAATTCAGGACTTGGGAATGAATTTCTTAGATTTCTGCTGCTGGATGCTCACTACGTCAGTATTTGTAGGCATACAGAAATGCTTTGTATTGCATAGTGGTATGCTGGAAGCATTTTAGAAACTCTTTAAAACAAAAAAAAGTGCTACCCAACCAAGGCATGTTGTAGGTAATAGGCAAGGCAGGTAATAGGTGAACCATCCATCATTAGTAGCTTTCATTGGGTTTGTATTTAGGAATCTCCTGGTTGTGGTTGGGACATGGGTAAACAAAGCTAACTTCTGAACGATTCTTAAGCTCTGCAACTGATGGTCCTGGTGCTACTTTAGTGGACAAAGTGTTGCTGGTAAGAGGATCTTGGCTCTAAATTGTGCAATTTTTACTATGCTCATTATCTTGTTATATGGTGACTCTTCTCATTGTGTTACATTGAATCATACCTATGTCTATCTCCTTTTTCCTATTTTCAGGTAATAAGCAGAGAGTTAACCAAAAACCCTGTAGATGTGAATAAGCAAAACCTGACAAGGCTGTATGATAGGAGGAGATTGTTTAGAGCTGTCCCCTGACACTATTGCAAAGTGCTGTGGCTCCTTGTCTTTCCTAAGTTATACCAGACCATATGCATGTCTTTTTTGGCAGTTGCTGGCTGTACACATAGATTTCTTTAATCTGTTCAAAGATACACTTTTTTCTCCTGTCTGTCTACTTTATACTGGCAGTTTTCTATATGCCGGTGTGATTCCTTCAGATGCTTATCATCTTTTTACGAGGCTTTCCCCTGATGAAGCTTTCACCATTCTTCCATCTGAGCAACATCTGTACAAAATCAGTGTTTACTCTGTTAATTCAATCTCATACACATCACTGAAAAAAGTATCAAATGATGCTTGGTTCCCAGCTGTATGGTGGGACTTGCTTGACTTTCAGGAGAATTCTTTGATGCGTGTTTGCCATGTTAGCTGTTTGTTACGTGCTGCTTATTGTTACTGGAGCAATTTGGATGCATTGATGCTGCCATGATGTTATTCTCAGCTTCTGAGTCCTTGCTGCATGGCAGGAAGGCCTGCATGCAAGCATGCCAGGTCAGCGTGAGCAAGCACCCTTCCTCAGCCCTGAGCTACCTTTAGGAAGAATCTGTGACAACTTAGAGGTGAAAACCCAGCATAGCTCTTGTTTTCTCTGTGGCAGAATGTGCAGTATTGCAATACTATGAAATACTGACCTCACTGTGAGCATGTTGATTTTTTTTTTTTTTTGCATTCCTAGTTCCTCCCACTGCTTCTTGTCCCACTTGTCACCTAAGTAAAACAGGTTACTGGACCACTGTTGCTTCGAGCCCTCCTGATTATTCCGCTTGGTGAGCAGATGTGTCGGTGTCTCCCCAAGCTCCTTACGATGCAGCTCTTCTCAGCTGCAGAGGAGATGAAAGTGTGGCTGTAAATTATTCATTCTGATTATCTGCTTGAATGGACAGGGTCCACTTTAAATATTATTTCCTAGAATATTTGTCTTTCAGATATTGAAATTTAACCTTCCTTTAATATTTGTGTAAACAAGCATTGGTTGTAATATCAAATGGTACAAGACCGTTTTGCTGTATCCTCTTATTATGGAGATTACTCATTCCGCTTAACCCTAATCCTGAATTCCAGTGACACCTTTTGAATGAGGATCACTGCTGGTTGAAGGGCTGTATGGGGCTGGAATGGTGTAACAGCGTTGGAGTGGGGAGTACGGGTGCCTTAAGATAGAACTTAAATCCAAAAGTAATAGGTGACATTAAAATAACACTTGATATTTGTAGGGGAAAAGCTTTAGTGGTAAGGGGGATCCTCTGCTGCTATTTGCAATCTGTATGGACGCCTATTTACTGGCACAAAGTTAGAAAAGCAAGAGGTGCAAGTTTGGGACATGCTGAGAGTGCCAGCACTGGCAGCATGTCCTTTGTGGTTACACCCTTGTTTCTGCTTTCATTTGTAATGCACTTACCATGTTAACTGACAGCTACAAATCTTTAGTTTGGATTTATTTCTGTTACTAAATAAATAAAATAGTATTCTTTAGGGTGGTAAGTAATCTCAATGAATAAGCAGGGTGTGGGAAATCACATTCTTTTTTTCCAAAGGAAGTTATGAGGCTGACAGTTTTTGTTTGTTATATGCAGACATGCTTTGTAGGCTTGATCAAAGGATTGTGATTTGTCTGTATATATACAGATGTCTTCTTTTTATTTCAAAGTAAACATTTATTTCCAATTGCAAAAGCTTACTTTGTAGTGGGTTGGGGTTTTGTTTACATGGGAATGCTTAGGCTTAAGGGAGTCTTCAACAGAACTGCTTCACGTCAACTACCGTGAAGCAGCCAAAAGCAGATTAATGTCTTGTCTTTATTTCTCTGTGTTGTTGCGCATCCATAAAGAACATGAGGATCAATGTCCTTCTGGAGGACGCGTGTGACTGAAGGTTGGTGTCCTACACTCTAGATGCTGGTCCTCCATTCTGTGCAGAGTGTAATTCAGTTGAGAGGCCTCTGCATTTATAACTAGTGTGTACACTCAAAAAAAATTAAAAAATTTAAAATATCCCATGACGGTCCTCTTTTCAGTTGGAGACCTGATGCCGGGTATTGGACTAGCTATAGTAAAATACGTTATGGGACTTGTTGAAAACATTAACTTCCAGAGTATGCAAACGGTGGACAGGAGGAGAAGCTGGCTGCTTACCAGCATTTAGAGAAGGAGGTGATGCCTGGTTTCTCTTACCCTAGGGCAATAAAATTTGAGATGTAAACAGCGCAATATGGTTGGAGTAGGGTGCAGAGTAGTGCGAGAGAACAGCTGGGTGGCCACCAAAATATTGGAGCGCAGGTGCCTATATGAAAATTATCGCAGTGTACCTTGTTCTCATGTAAAAGTCATTTTTGCTGTCAAAAGCAGTACAGTGTTCACAGCAAGTCAGCACGGAGACCAACCGCGGTGCTTGCTTTGTACCAACACACGCCGCTTTCTGTTCATTCAGAGCAATGCAGACCTGCCTGTGACTTCCTCAGAGGTATTGAGGACCTGAATTCTGCATAACCATTAACTAATGTACGTGGGTGTGGAATAAAGGTCAGGTAAGGTACAGAGCTGGAATGATTGAGAGTAACTTGTTTGTAGTGCAGACAGCTGGTCAATATAAGTTTTGATTTTATTATATATCTTATCGCATAGACCATAAGTTCTCAAGTTGTGGCATTGGGGTAGGTTCAGAGCTGCCTTGGTGCTGCTGCCCCTAGGGACTGGTGTGCTCAGGGTCTGGGACTGTGCGCAGATGCTGGTTCCTGTGGGCTGCAAGTTGGTTTGTATTTTTGTGCCTGGCGGTGAACCCTTTCAGTCGTTAGAAACCACTTGCTCCAGAAAGTCCATGGGAGAGTACCCCTCATCGTCTCTGGGCTGGTGCGGGACCATGCAGGGTAGCAGAGAAGGTTGTGGTGGGACATGGGTTAGCAGGATTGGGTAGATGACTGTTTCTTTCTGAAGGAAGCTTGTGGCTGCAGTTGGTGGAAATGCTGGACTTCCTAACACTTTCCATTTGCCCCATGGCCAGCTCCTGGGCTGATACGCTGCTTCATCTGCGTGCAGAAGCCAGGAAGCTTGTGTTGTTGCTGAGCAAGCCTTTTTTTCCTTTTCCTCTGTTTTTCTGAAGGTAGCTTCCTCAGCAGCTCAAAGAGGTTCTAGGCATTCACATTGGATGAAGAACTACATGTACTAAAGTGTACCAAAGTCCTAAGTGTACCAAACAGTATAGATTCAAGGCTGCTTCTGGGATTAGGGACAGGCGATTAATTGCTTTGTAATTTTGTTTGGTACGCTTTTTTTTTTTTTCTTTACTTAAACATCCTTTGGTACTGAGTACTAAGATCCATTAAACCTGAGACAATCAAAGAGCTGTATGTAGCTCGGGAGGTAACAGCGAAAGCTGGACCTGGTATCGAAGGCTGGCCCATATGAAAGGGCTGCACCTAGAGGCAGGTTTCTTTTGTGAGTCTGCAAACTGCTTATCAGTCCAGCTGCAGAAGGGTTGTAGATGATTCCTTGATGATGTACGTAGGGTAACAGCAACATCAGAAATGCTCAACTGTCCCCGTTTCTTTTTTTTTTTCTTTTTCCTTCCTGCATTTGCTTTCCAGTAATTTAAAAACGCCAATCTGTTACCTT
Organism: Limnodromus scolopaceus; assembly: GCA_028565335.1. Lineage (NCBI taxonomy): Eukaryota > Metazoa > Chordata > Aves > Charadriiformes > Scolopacidae > Limnodromus > Limnodromus scolopaceus. Next base: position 2,266,800 of record JAOXNO010000004.1, read on the forward strand.
TTTAGTGGTTAGAGGAATTACCAGCGCTCGTAATTTAACCGGTATGTGCCAGGTTTCATATTAGTGGTCAAAACTTGAGGGTTTGAAAGTAGAAAAAGATTCCTAAAGCTGGAAGATTGACAGGCAGCCGTGCCTTCAATGAAGCACTCCTGAGACAACAGCGAAACATCAAACAGCATTTTGGCTGTAGACATAAAGAAGCATCGCACATGTATATACAAGAGCACAATATTTATTGCGCTGTTTCAAAAAAAGACTGCAGTAGACATCTAAACAGCAAGATTTACTGTGCAGGTAGGAGGCAGCCTCTGGGTATCTAGTCATTCCTTTGGTGCTCTATTTGCAATAGGTGACTTGAATTATTAGACAATTAAGATTTTGGATGAGACTATAGCTACTTGGTGAATAATGCAATGTGAATTAAAGTTGATTGGTTTCTCCATCTTTAAAAATGCATGCTGTGGGCAAGGGAATGAGCAGAATGTCCCTGGAAGGAAATCTCATTCTTCTCCATCGGAGCTGCTTGTAAGATGCCTTAGAAAAATGGCCAACCCACCGATACCCCACGGAGTCCTGATGTCTGTGGGGGATGCAGTGGAGGAGCAAAGGCTGTCCCTGGACACCTTCCTGATAGACCATCCGTTCAGTTGTGTTACCTTAAGGCCACACCACGCAGTGGCTACCGCAATGATTCTCTGAACATGAGGAAGTCTGTCTCTTTGATTAAGTAATTTTAAAAATAACAAGGATGTGGTGAAAAGCCAACCCACTCCTAGTCATGTTTTTTTTTCCCGATTCCTGAAATAAAAATGAAGGCTAGTTGCTTATTTCATCTGTTTTGTTTACAGTGTATCTGTAGCCTTGCAGCTTGACCCCTTTTTAGTAGAAGTAGATAATGAATTAATTTTAAAAAGTAATCGTGCTTTTTGTAAATGCATTATCTTTAACTTTATTACAGTGTAAAACTGCAAAATTACAGCATCTTAGTTTTGCAAAGCCACAGTTCAAAAATATTGAGTTAAAAAAATGATTCCATTTATTATATGGCCATTTAGTTAATACACTTATTTTAAATTGTTTTATACTACTCTTGTTGAGTATGGTAACCCTTTTCCCCTGAAGTAGTATAACCTAGAAGTAAAAATCTGATTCTACGGTTTTGTTCCCCCCAGAACTGAGAAGGGGTGTAGCTTCAAGAAAACTGCAGAGAGTTATAAAGAGTCTTTTACTAACGTGTAGTGTGGCTAGAATGCCTAAAGCGCCTTAGTTGTAAGGCAGCAGCACTGTGAGTCAGAGTTGTGTGCATTCAGCTAAAAATCAAAGAGAAAACCGCAAAAAAATACACAAATCTTCTTTTTTAAAGTTAGTTGTTGCTCTATTCAGGAAGGTGGCTGGCATTGCAGTGGGCTCAGAGTGCCACTGGGCAAAGCCCACGGGGGGGGTGTCACCCCCCAGCCTGCCCGATTGTGGGCACTGGCTCTGCCGTTGCGCACTCGGCAGCTCGACTTCCCCTCTGCAGAGGGGGAAGCCTTGTTTATCTCCTAGGAGATGGAAAACCAATTTCTACTTCCTGATGAGATGCTGACAGGCTATTTGACTTAACAAGAGAGGCAGGCAATGTGATTGGGAAGAGGGAAATTGCATGCCATAACACACCAATATAAATGCAATTTATTTTGCATGTGCTATATAGCTCCAGGCACACATTTTGGGGGGTGTGAGAATTCTTTGCATGATGAAATTGTGAGCTCTAAATGGCAAAAAGAGGCAAATTTGGCATCCGGACTGTGTTTATAACCTTGGTTTTATTTTTACTGTAATTGCTTAGCATGCTTTTATAAATGCTCCTAATGTATTTGTGGGGCAAAGTGCAGAGAAGCTGAAAAGATCAGCACGAGCGAGCTGTTAACTCGGGATCTATCTTGTCCCACAGCTGCAGACATGTTCTGACATGTGGCCAAGGCTGCTGCTATTCTGGTACCGCCTTTGCTAGTGTCCTGTCCCCCTCCAGCTCTCCAAGAGGACACCTCTCCTGAGCTCCTCGCTTCTGTTGAGACCAAGCAGTTCAGTACCAACTAGCCTGTTTAGTTGTCCATCCCGTAATGTGTCAGCTGTCGGGGGGAAAAACGGGCATCATTGGTCTAACACCCCGTTCTTTGTTCACTTCGTTTCTTATTCTAGCTGATTGATCGTTTATGTGAGTTTGTTCTGAGCATCTGTGTGTTTTTTAACGCTGTTTGTCAGGGCATCGGCAGCAGTTAAAGTGTGGTTGCTGGCCCGTGAACCCAGGTATGTTTCCTAACGGCAGCTCCCTTCTGAGCGTGGCTGTAGGCATGAGTCACAGTTAATGCGGTAAAATGGGGTAATAATGAGCAGGATTAGCTGATGTACCTATGAGGTAAGTTCTATAAATAGGTGAAAGGAATTTTGTTTGTATTCCAGTGTTTTGGTATGACTTTGTCTTCCCTAGTCAGAAGTAGCAGTTAGAAAGCAAAGAAATAAATATTCTGAGCGCCTGATGCGGCATTCCGTGTTACCACATCGTCTTCCGCGTACGGGAAATGGTCTTTGAGCTCTGCAGCAGCCCAGGGCAAAGGTTCAGTCTCTCCTATGCCCACCCACAGGAGGAACACACTTCTCCGCTAGAAGCCTTGGGTCAAGGCTTGGTTCTGCTCGGACCTTGGTGAACACAGCTGCAGGAAAACATTTCTGGGAAGTTTGGTGTCCTTTTAAAGCCTTTTAGGGGTTACAGCTCACTGTAATCGAGAGATAAGAGGGCTTCCCAGAGAGGGCAAAGGAAAGAGAAAATTTGAAATATCTTTCACTCGTCTGTGATTGAACTGGACTAATATCAGTGCTCAAAAGTGGTAATTGCATCTAGAGAGGCTGCATTTGTGGGTTTCAGGTGCTGTAGGTGATGTTTTTAACACACGACATTCATTTGTAGTGTAGATTTAATTAGTAGGAAGTTGATAAGACTTGTTTATTAAAACTTCATGGTAAGTCGGTAAAATATGGATTGTGAATGAAATTTTGAGCAGTCGGAGGCCGAGAGGTTAGAGACAGGATGCCGAGCTTGTAGAGTTTGCCACACTCCAGCCCCATCTGCTGTGATGATCCCAGCTGTAAGGTGGCTGCTGTTTCTGCCGAGTGCTTCAGATCCTGCAAAAATACCCCGTATCGGGTGTGAGTTTTAGCAATACATCAGCCGTGGGGAGCCCGCCGCACCTTCAATACTGTTCGCTTCAGCAGGTGTCTGCTTTGTGGTGAAGCCTCAGAAAATGAAGGACCGAGAAGGTGAACAGGTTCATCTGTCCACATGCAGCCTGCCAGGAGCTGGGTCGGGGCTCGGCCCCCGGCTCTCGGAGGGGGCTGCGGAGCTTGCCAGGCTGATTTTGGTTCCTGGCTCGTGTTTCTGTGTACATGTGGACGCTGTTCTTCCCCAGCTGGCGTCTTTGGCTCCGGTGTTAGCTGCACCCATGTCGTCTTTACAGTGCAAGGTTAGTTTGCTACTGTCAGTGTTAAATAAGACTTTGAGCTCGAGTCTCAAGGGCTCTAAAGGTACTGACAAAGGAGTTTGCAAATCCGCCCCTTCAGTTTTAGAAATCCGAACGCGGCTCAGCTAGAATTGGTCTGTACCGATTTCCCTTTCAGTTTCTTCTGCTTTCAGCCAGCTCCTACAGATTCAATTCCGGCTTTTGTTCTCAGCTGACTGAGCGGGGTTGATGTGGCCGCATGCTAATGCCGCGTTCTAGATGGAGCAGATGTGCGCCCGCTCGCTTTCCGGCTGAGGAGGAAGGAATTCAGCGTTGGAAGGTGCGTGATCTGGGCTTGGACTTGCCTAAGCACAAATCCCAGTAATGAATTAGTCATCAGACACGGAATTCTTTCCCCCGGGGACACGGAGAGGGAGGCTGGTACAGCCTAGCTGTCAGTCAGGAATTGCTGATGCAGGAGCTCTCGCCAGCTGAGAAGGTTTCCCCCACCCCTGCTATTATAGTAAGGCTAGGTTGCCGGATCCTTTAGTTTGGTATTTTGGCAGTAACATGAGTACTTTATAGCATGGGCTTAAAGGCTTTGGTCTCTTTACCTAACTTACATAAAAATGATAACTGGCTGTTTTGAAACCAAAGGCCATAGACCTTAATTGTGGCAGCTCTGCAGTCTCCTCCATGTGAGCCAATTTTACTGAATCCTATTTATGTGGTAAGCAGGGTATGCCAGAGAGGTTTGCCATCCTCCATCCATTTTGGGAGTGATTTCATGGTTATTGAGGTATATGGGTGGTATTGGGGTGAGTTTGGGAAGAGATGTTTCTGCTCCATCACAGTCTTACCACCTTGCCCACAATTCTCATTTTGTTTTGGCTTTTTCCTCTTCTGTTAGTGTTCAACTGTAGCATGTGGCTGGTCTCCTGTATGATAATTCTTTTCTGACATGTTTGGAAGCTTTACCTATCAAATAAGTAAGAGGAACTATGGCATAGTGTGCTCTTTTGTACGTAACTAGATCAATGTCCGTTAGAGTTTTTCACTTATATGCACCATTTTACTCTTCAGAGTGGGTAAAAAAGGCTAGTGTCGTTATTCTTTTCCTGCCTTATGAATTTCCCCATCATAACTTCCACCTATGCTGATCATTTGGAGAGTTGCTGTTATGGCTCCTGGCCAGCCTGTCAATTTTTCTGTTACCTTTGCTGGACAAACACCCATGTGCAGGAGCAGATAAATGAGTGATTGTCTGCTGTAGTGAGGGGAAATGGCACAAGAACCTCAAGATTATGGTTTTACTCTGGGCTTTTGAATTATCCTGCTCCTCCCCTGCCCCCGAATACTGAATAACAATGTAAGGCCTTCCAAATATTAGCTTCCACTTTGCCTTAACTTTCTGGCACCCAAAGGGCTTAATTTTTATTAACTCCTATACTGAATTGTGCTGGAAGTGCAAAATTATAATATTGCAGGGGAATTTATTCTGAATATTGCAAGAAGCTGGGATTTACGTGAAACTGCACTTTATACTTGCACTCTTTTCTCTGCAATTACTTCAGCAAGATCATGCTGGAGTTTGAAAATGGTCTTTTTGTCAAAGCGTAGTCTGAAGAATGGAAGTGTTCAGTTTCTAGTGCTGTAATATTGCTTTATAGTTCCTTTATACCAATTACAGGAGATCCCTCTTGAAACATTCTAAATTAAAAAAAAAAAAAAGAGAGGAAGAAGTTCAGTTGTAGTGTTAAATACCACAACTTCCTTGAGTTCTCTTGCAAATATCTATCGGACCGTACAGTCTTCATGTGGTTCTGCTGTTGTGAGATTTTTAAAAAGAGGAAGTAGCCCCCAAACCTCTCAGAGCGTTAACTGATGTCAGTACAGGTTTTCATCTTTTAGGAGCAGCTTGTAACTGTAACCCAAAGAAGTGATATTATTTAAATTAATTTTTTTTTTCAGATGACAATATTTGGATTTAATGGAATGGAGAAAACTGCCACTGTGAGTTTTCTTCCCATTCTTATGTTTACGTTTTCCAGTCCTTTAGCTAGACTAAACCAATATGTCTTGGACTGCTTGAGAACTGGCGTTTTGTCATTCTCTGTTTTTCAATTTCAAGTTTGTTTACAGAAATTAGCAAAAATGAGGAAGTGCTGGAAGTACTGTGCTTAGTTGCTTGACTGCTGTGTACGGACAGAGTTGGCAACTTCTCTATTTAAAGTGTTTGAGTCTTTTATTTGTGGATTCAGAATTGCTTTGGGTCATCGTTTGTCATGTTGTTCTGCTTTTAATCTTTCAAGACTTACACGGATGAGATTTTTTAATACTGAGTTCTGCTTCTGATTTTTTAGTTAGAATTCACTTCTGCCGTGTCAGAAGTGGGTGCAGCTGCTTTGCGCTTGTGGCTTCTGGATTACGTAGCACTAATTCTTTCTGTTTTGTGTAACCTTGTACTGATCTTCGTTGGAAAGTTAATTTATCTAGATCTTTAGTTTTCCGTGTTGGAGCATGACAAGAGGTTATTGAACTGAAAACAAAGGCTCAAATGGCTGAAACCTAAAAACCTAAAAAAAGCAGGGAGCGAGTTTGCTCTTTTTTTATCCGTCATCTCTCTTGTGCACCACGCTTGGTGGAATTACTTGTTGATGGAGAAGAAAGTTCAGAGTTGGGTTGCAAAGACCGCGGCTGCTCTGAGAAGAGGTAGAAGAGAGGAGGCACAGCCCTGTGGTGGACTGTGTCTGCCCACCCACCTTAAACTTACCTTCTGTGCTTTCCTCCAGCACGTGGGAGAACAATTATCTCTTCAGATCATAGAATGGTTAGAGTTGGAAGGGATCTTAAAGATCATTGAGTTCCAGCCCCCCTGCCATGGGCAGGGACACCTCACACCAGAGCAGGTTGCTCAAAGCCCCATCCAGCCTGGCCTTGAACACCTCCAGGGATGGGGCAGCCACAGCTTCTCT
>JAOXNO010000004.1:2273350-2286220 GCA_028565335.1 Limnodromus scolopaceus
TTTCTGGTGTCTAATCTAAATCTCCCCTCTTCCAATTTAAAACCATTGCCCCTTGTCCTGTCACTACGCTTCCTGACTAAGAGTCCCTCTCCACTCTCCTGCAGGCTCCCTTCAGATATTGGAAGGCTGCTATAAGGTCTCCCCGGAGCCTTCTCTTCTCCAGGCTCCGGATCCTAATGAAAAGTGGCCTATTTAATAAGCATTCTGCACATGGTATTTATTTACAAATATTCTTGATCTTTAATTCAGGGATCCAGCTCTGTTTACTCGCTGCTTGGTGCTCGCTTTCAGGCTGGGGAGCCTGTGAGAAGATGACTGACTGCAGAGTTGGACCGTTCCGTGCATCTGTCTGTTTAAAACAAGCAGTTTTGCAGCTGATCAAAGCGGGAGGATTATGCTGCTGCCGTGAAACTAAACTGGCGAGGGGGGATAAATGGCAGCTCTGAAGCAGGCCTACCTGAACTGACAGGCTCTTTGTTGTTGGCAGGATAATGTGAATAATTTGTTTTTGGTTTTGTTCTCTTTTTTTTTTTTTAACATAGGTGTTGTTCATTCTGTTGGAATACTTACTCTCTTACATTTCAAAGCCCAAGCAACTGGGTTGCTTTTAATGGATAGCTGTATTACATATACTTCCATATGCCGTGACAAGTTTATCTTCACCTGGCTGTAAGAAATATAGGGCATCCTCTGTGGATGTGGGTTTTCAGAACACTTTTCTTTATAAGAGAAGAGGGATTCTGTTTTGCACACGTATATTAATCTGAATCTATAAACCTGCATGGAGACTCTTATATTTGTCTTATTAAGCAGTGTATTTATCCCAGAAATGGAGAAGTATATGAAACTAGTAACATGTTACGGGTCACAGTTGCCCTTTGTGCTATAGGTAGGCAGTCAGGTTATGTCTTTTTCTGCCCATACATTTCTGGTTTTATAATTTACCAGATATTCTCACCCAAATGGCATTTATTTAGGTAGCCATATTCAAAGGCAGTCTTTTTGCTTTCTCTTTAATACTGCTTTTTATTCATCCAATGAATGATGATGTGATGAGTGATGAATAAATATAACTGTATGTATAGTGAGTATTTGTTATCAGCCAATATAATCTTCTTAATGTAAAAAGAAATAGCTTTTAGAGCAAATAATTTTTTTCACGTTCTGCACATAAGCATTTTCATTTGTGGTTTTTTTTACAACTAATCTATGGATATAAATTGAAAATTATTTGCAAAACCCTAATTTTCCTGGGTTGAATTGAAACTCGTGCAAGTCTGTAAGTTTCTGTGACCTGTTAATAACAAAATCAATGGATAGCACAAACTTTGATGTAGTGATTTAGGAATTCAATCTGCTGAAAATGCTGGGTGTCCCTGTCCAGAAAAAGCCAGTTGAAGAACTAAACCAGCTGCTATTAACTGTGGCCTCTTCTCTGTGGACAGTGAGGTTCTTGTCTCTTCTCTTTCATTATTATTTTATTTCAAGTTAAAAAACCAGTAAAAAGCTGAAGACTTCCCTGTTAAATCAAGAGTAGAAATACGTCAACGTGCCAACTACAATCTGTTTCCAGTTACTGCTTCTGTCAAATTGGTTACATTCACAAAGTACAAATAGCATTTGTGATACCAGATCATTTTTAAGGGCAGATCTTGTTTAATAGCTTTCTCTTGTAATTTTTTTTTTTTATTATAGCTTTCTCCTTACTGCACAGTGAGGAATTTTATGACTGAAATAGGAGTTGGTGTCAGATTCTTCGACAAGCTGATTTTGAGTCTGGATGTGTCTTGCTTTTATAGACTACGATATTTCTTTTATATTTTTTGTGTAGCTAATTTAGTGTCTGGTAACTGAAGACGCTTCTATATTCCATAAAACTTCAGTGCAAGCATTTCAACTTGGGTTACGTGCAACTGCTGGGGAGTAGAAGTGGAAGAAGCAGAAAACTGTGGTTTGGTTTCTAGGCAAGCAGTGAGTTCCTGCAAGGGGAAAAGCCAAGACTGATGGTTTTGAGCTGTTCATTAAATCGTGTAAAACTGATGGAACCATGACTGTTTTATAGAGGAAAATAAGATAACATGAGTAAGCTCGTAGACTTTACTGCTGTCCAGTACGTTGTTTATATATGACATTGTTTTCCGTAGAATTGTTAAAATGGGTCTTCCAGATTACCTTAAAGGTACCTCGACTTGCTTATCTCCAAAGCAAAAGTCTCGTATCTAGGAATAAGGTTTATCCTGCCTTGCCTCTGAGGTTAAGTTGGCTAGTTTGGTTGATGGGCTGTTTCTTGTATCTTTTTTGCAGAATTTTATTGAAGTGTTGTTGAAAGTCTGGATACCGCTCTGTAATATTGAAAAAATGTAGGCTTTGATGTCTGCCTAATTAGGCAGTAATCATTCTTAGCTCATTGCCTGTAAGTGAAAGCTATCTAAAGGGTACATGGATGCTGGTGTGTATTCTCCTAGAAACCATGAACAGTGTAGACCAAGGCTGTAGAAAAGGCATTGTCATTCTTTTTTTTGTCATGATTGAGAAGTATGAATAGATTTGCTGGTGGGTTCTGAGTGACTTGGATGTTGTTCCTTCCTTTTTTTGCTTTATGATCATCTTCTGTGGCATGTGATCAGTTAACCCATTGGTGTTTTGTGTGTTCTTGAGGTGCTCTCTCACAAGCTTTCCTCTTTGTGTTTTTTTTCCCCCTGAAATTATCCTTTCAGTGTAGCAATTGAAATAGTTTTGTTTGTGACCATCTTATGCTGGTCATCAGAATGACTGTTCAAGTTGTGAAGAGGACCTCTAGAATAATAGCCAGATCACACCTCATTCCATGGTCCACTGCTTTAGCTGGTTTTGGTGTCAAAATTTACTTAAGATGAGCTTCATTTTAAGCTTCGCAGGGCAGTTGGTGCTGGCGGAGACCAAGGACATGATAGTCTGCTTATTAAAGGTAACGAGGGAGTTCTGAGCTCCTGCTGCTTCGTTCTCTGCATTGCCTGTGGCCAGAGGTGTGAGACCTCTAGGTTTTGTATCTCCTGCTCTGCCATGGGTCTAATGGATATTCAGACATTTCACTGTGCATTAGGATCTCAATTTGGCATATTTAACCTGTCCAAGGTTCCAATTTTAAAGCATTTCCTTTTGGGGGGGTGTTGTTCATTTGATTTGGACTCCGTGGGGTAGTTTAATCAGCAGCGTGGCATTAAGAACTTTATGTTAATACAAGCTTGAGGATGAAAAAAAAAAATCTTTCTGGCTTCTCTCTGTTTGTGTATGAAAGTGTGTTGGAGCTTTCCCTGGTGATGCTGGTACTTCATTTGCATATCCTGGAAGTGATTTCTTATAAGAAGTAAATTTATCCCATGGAAGAAACTTTAATCATCTAGATTTATATTTTTTTTTCATTACTTCCCCATACCCAGTTGGAATTTCATGAAATCTGCTAGAGGTTCCAAGACCCTTAAGGACTTGCAATGTTAAAATGATTCCTTAGCTGTTCTAATTACATGCCTTCTAGGGCACGCCTGCGTGCTTCAGGGCAAATAGGTATAATGACAAATACATGGTACCTGGCCTAAATGAAGGCTTCTCCTTAACTGCACCTGGACAGCTGGTGTGACTGTTAAGAATTTTAGCCCCTGCACAATGCAAAATATAGTGATTGATCGGATAATAATGGCTACTATACGTGGTTGTCTTTATTTAGCAGCTACTTGTTTGAAGGGCTGGAAAACTTGCCGCTGGACTTTCACCCAAGGGTTAATGTAGGATTTGGTTTGTTGCTGTTCAGAGTGCTCCTTGCTCTTATTAAAATCAATGGAGACAGTTTTTAAGAAACTTACTCTTTTTTTTTTTTTACAGCTACAAAGGCAAAAGTCTTTTCTCTGTGAAGCAAACAGATCTATTTTTTCCTGTGATTGATGTGGGCTGATACGACCTGCTTTTGAAATTGAAACTGCAGGCGGCTTCAGACATCTGTATTGCAGGTAGCTTCTCTGAGGTGGACTTGTAGATAAGGCTGTTGTGTAGGCCTCTTCCAATGTTTCATGTCAGAAAGCTGAGCTAAAATGTGTTAATTTTATTAATGTAAATTGGAGCAGTGATAAAAGGAGGTCGTAATTCATAGAAGTGTATTTTAAAGAGCAGTAGACTTGAGTCTTTCCATTTTAACTTCAGTTCCTGTTAAGAAGGGGTAAAAGGCCATTCGCTGAAACCAAGAATAACAAAAGTTTAATTACCTCACAGTAGAAGAGAAGCACTTAATCTAACAAAAGCCGTAATGTCAGGAGCAGAGAAACCAGCTTCTTGGGAGAAGCTGTGTCTGATGGTTTGTCTTGTTGGTCATCATGCCAGAGTTAGGCTCCGGGATGCTATTTCCAAACAGCAGTGGAGTAAATTTGTAAACTTCTGTTGGACTGGGGTCGTAAATGGCTTTCACCTGTGGTTTGTCAGCAAATGCTGAAAGAAAGGCACACTGGAACTTTAAAGTTTGTTTAGATTTGCCAAAATAGAGTTTTAGTGTATGTTATTAATTTGTTTTAGTATCAAATGTCTTTTGAAAATGCTTGTTGGAAGGTTTCCTCGAGTTTGAGTGAGGAGGGAGAAGTTAAGTTGTTGATACATCTGTAAATGGAAAATAAACCTAAAATTGAACCTAGAAGTAGCTTTCTGTTACTCTATCTGGAAGTGATAATTTGGAGTCTTGAATGGTACTACAGGGAGTAAGAGAACTGGTCCCATTGGATCTGCAAATAACATCGGAGGGCTAAACACTGCACCACCATCACCCTATGCTAGTGGTTTGGGGTTTTTTGTTGCCTTTTTTTTTCCCTCTTGCCACCCTGGAATAGAGAAGTCCCCAGTGACATTTCTCACAAATGCAGAGTTCTCTTAGGGAAAATGCAGCTGTTGGAGGCTGTAGGATTCTGGAGTGAGCCATGTGTTGTTGCTGTGGTTTAGTAACCACAGGCTACTTGAAAGGAACAATGCAGAGAGGTATGTGGAAGACAGCACACATTCTCCACTTCCAGGCGAGAACTGTTTTTTCTTGCATTTCCTTTAGAGAAACAATCGGGCTCGTTAAGATGATGAATTAATGCAGTTTTCTGCCATTAATCTTTCTGAACACCAATATATATAGCATGCAGTAAAATCCATTAACATGCCGTGACCCTGTGCTAATTGTTAAACTCTGCTCTTCTTTGAACGGCTTAGTACTGCAGTAGATGCAAATAGATTACGGTGGGGTAAAAATGGCTCCCTCAGAAATGAAAATATTTAATTTGAGAAAACAGATAATAATGCTACCTCTCTAGCTCTTTGGCTGTTGATTGACTTAAGTGGAGTAGAGCACGTCATTAATGGTATTAAAAGTTATTAAATAGGATTGAGGAAGACATGATATGGGAAGGGAGAAAATTGGTGCATCATTGTGTACAACCTTGGGCCTGTGTCAGGTTCATCCATAAGAGACCTCATTTAAAACTTGTTTAAACTATTTATCATACAATTCACTGGCTTTGGAAAATAAAGATGATGGAAAAATGAGCACAGTCAAGGTTTCATATAAACCATGGGTTTCATGTGACTGTGATTAGTGACTCCAGTACAATGGAAATAAGTGCCTAACAGGACTTGCTAACTTTAGGGAGTCTTTCAAAACCTAGTCAAAGCTAGTAAGAGCTACGTAGAAAATAAATTCTACAGAACCTTTTCGTTTTTTACTGTTTTACAGTAATAATGTGAATACCCACTTGAAGTAAAAACATGGTATACATAAAAAGATAGCTAGTGCCTGAACATCAGGAGGAACAAGATGGAAGGTTGAGATGACTGCAGGGAGTAAAACATTGATGCAAGGCTATGCTCATCTCCAGAATGATGGATAAAGTCCCACGCAGCTATGTTTAGAGAAGTATGTGATTGTCTTTATGTTCCCAATTGTATCAAAAGGGATTATTTACATCTTGTAAATTGATGTTTCTTGTTTAAATCTGCAGGGTATTCTTGATGCTGTTCTTCAGTTGATTGTAGAAACTAATTGGAGGAGAAAGATTTATGGCTACAATTTACTTATAATCTCAGTGTGTTTTCATTTGAGTTAATTGAGACAAAAAATTTGACCTCTTACAAGAAGACCATGTGAACTCATTATTCAGGTAAAAAAACCAAACCAAACAAACCAAACCAAAAAATCCCCACCACACTCAGAACCTCACTGTTTTAGACAAAAGGATATGAACTGTAGATAAATGAATTTTTAAAAATTATGCCCTATGGGAAGGCTTTCTGTTTGAAGCAGATGCTACATTTGCAGTAGCAGTGAATTCTTCTTAGGGAAACAGCAAAGCTCCGAGTTACTTCAAGACTCTGTAAATCTGTTGGTACTGCTTGGTGCTGTGTGTACTGTAACTGCCTGGATCATGTTGCTGGGCATCCATGAGGACAGAGATCTGCTCCTGCCATGGTGGGAAGCCTGATGCTGCGATACAGTACTCTGTTTGAATCTGTCTGATGTTCCTTTGTATGCTTTTGGTCTCTTAACTTTCAGAAAACTTTTTTGAAACTTCTTCAGGCAGCTCCAGCTTCAATGGATATTGAATATTATTTGTCCAATGCAAGCCGTCTGTTATCTGTTTTGCCAGCCTTCAGTTAGTAGCATTCAAAGAAAAAAAAAAATGCTTCCCTCAGTGCTGCGTTTTTTTTTGCTTTTACCTTCTTCAAACAACTTAATTTTGTGGTGTTCATCCATTTGCCCAAGTTTCTTATCTCTGCAATCCAGGCTTGAGGACTCACTTGCAGACATAGTATTTGGAGATGTCGGGGTAGGAAGTAACATTATCTCAATTATTGGTTTCTTCTGCATTTCTTGCATTAGTCTTCATTTGTACAATAAAGCTGCCTAAAACTATGTTCATTTCAACCAGTTGATTTGTGGAAATTGGTTTTTGTGCTGTCACAAATGATGGCATTCTTATACCACTTGAATCTGGTTGGAAGATCTGGTACTCATGATGGTGACGTAGAATATAAGCAGCCCTAGTGGTTCTGTTCTCTGGACCTCTGCAACAGTGACTAGGCTCATTTGGTCACAGTTTCACCTTGTGCTGATATTTCTCAATTCCTAGTATGCATGCATGTAGTAAAGAATGCTCTTAGGAGAATAACTTTGTGGTGAGACCCACCCCCCAGAACACGCTTCTCAATTCTAGGAGGGTACTGCACATTCGTATCTGCTGCAGTTGTATTTTTACTTAGTTTTTTTTACCAGAACTTAGCCACTCACAGCTGAGATGATAGCATGGAAGTCTCACACTCCTATTAATGCACGAGTAATTTTTTGATCGCCTGTAAATAGGTGCTGTTTGTGGTGGGGCATGGCATTGCTTACACCAGGTCTCGGCTGCATTAAACTGCTTTAATCTTGTATGTGGACTTATCCTTCACTAGATCCATCGTAGGTGTTTGTTCAGAACCTTTACACTGTTTAATACTGTATGGAAGGATGGCTAATTCCAGGGTTCCCTTTCCTCAAATCACTGGTTCCTGCAACCTTTGGCTTTTAGGCAATCTGATTTAAAATTGTGCCTGGTAGAAAGCAAGCTGATCCTCCTGGTGTTCCACTTGGTGAGTGTGGGCCAATGATGATGAGGGTTTTTTTCGTCTTGTGACCGCACTTGCAGCCAAAGTGAGTTATTTGAAACTAATAATAAATGTTACCATTGTGAAAAGGATGACAGGTCTTTTAACTTAAGGTATTTTAACATTGGCATGAAACAATTGCGGTTTCTGTCAGTGTTGTGGGCAGTTTTTGGCAAAAGGCCTCTGAAGGCACTAAGCTTCTGTTGTGTGTTTGCAAACAACTTGAACTACTTACTTGTCTTGTAACTTGAGAGGGGAGAAAAAAGTTGAGTAGATAGCAGCCTGAAAGGTTTTGTGTGAAGTTAAAAGACTTATTTGGCTTCTGTAAAAGTGTTATTTGAGGAACGCTTAGACTCTTTTATCGAACTAGAAAAATGTGGGATTTTTCTCCACTTTGCACAATCGCAACTGAAGGGACTTTTTTTGTGATTTGAAAACATGGCTTATATTAGCAACAGAGCATAGGCATCTCTGTACTTTTTGAAAGTTTGGATCATGAGAATTTTCTGTGATAAAACAGTAAAACTGTTCATTTTCTACTAGCAATTGGACCACATTTCACTGAAAAATGAGTTTTAAAAAACACCACCAACCACAAACCTGAAATGAGCAACACCTTCCAATGGGCTGCCTGAAATTGTAGTAGCCTACTCCTATTGCTAGGTTATTTTTTATAGGTTGCAGGGAAAAAGAAATCAAGGATAAATTGAAGAGCACTCCATGTACTTTTTTGATGTCTTAGTTGCAGCATTTAAACTTAGAATTGAGGTTAAAGGAAGAATTCAGTCTGTTTTTAGAAGTGGACCATACATGCTACTGTCTACAAAATGAGAATGAAGCTAATTAACTACGTATGAAATAACCTATGTTAGTTCTGGAAGACAAGTTTGGTGTGTTGCACTGTGGTACTGGAGGGGAGGTTCCATGAGGACCTCGCTGCCATTATTACTTTTTTTCTGTCTCTGTAACAGATTGTTTACTACTGAGTAATTGCATAAATATGGGGGTAGGATATGGTCTGAAAATGCCAGTGGAGTTTCCAATTCCTCTGTGATTTTCTTGATGGTTATTCACATATCCAGTAAGCTTTCTGAGCATCAGCAGGCTAATCCTACTGGATATTAATCACCTCTGTGAAGTGCAGTATAGTCAGAGAATGACTTTGTTTCTGAGATATTTAGGCTGTTCACAGTTGCCAACCATATGCCCAAAGAGGAATATTTGGTCACGGGTCTGGTGCAGGCAGATCCACAGGCTGTTTGTAGCCTGAGAGTTTGGGACTGATTATTTACTGTAGTTTGAAACACAAGGAACTTTAAATCTAAATTTGAATCCTACATAGAAATTATAAGTCTTTAGAAGTTGGAATGCATTCTTATGACAACTTTAATCTTATTTTAGATTAACATCTCATGAGGTCGCTCCTTGTTCTGTTTTGAAGCTCATACTCTCGCAACATCATAATTAAATGGGATGCATTTTCTAACTTTAACATGTATTATTTGATGGGTTTTGTTGAAACATCAGAAACTGGAATAGCTTAACATAGAATGGTAAGAGAAAAACAGACTGCTCTTCATCGAAAAATAGAGGGAATTGAACCAATATTTATTCTGTTTTTCTAGCTGGTAATTTGTTTCAGGTCCATGTCTGTGAGTGATCAGCTGTATCTATCTGTCTTCTAGTTAAGGAAGGCTGTTGACATGATCTCTGATTAATCACTGTGATCATTTGAGACTTGATAGCTGCTGAAATAATGAGAACATATCCTCTTTGTTACATTTGTAGTGATGGGTTTTTAGCATATATCAAATATTGCACAAGATACTAAAATCTCATAACTATTTGAATGAAACCTCTCTATCTGGTTGATAAATTGAATTGGATGGATAAGGCAAGATAATTTGAAATGTATCTCTCTTCCATCAAAAAGGAATATTTGAAAATTGGTCTTTTCTACCCTACAATGTCTGAACGGTTCTGATGCTTAAGATACCTTCTTTGGTGATCAGAAGAGCACTTTCTTCACTAACTTCTAGAAAACCAAGAAACAGTTGCTCCAAAAGTACTGTACAAGAGGGATCTTTGTCATAGCTATCCTGCTTGGAAATAAATTGCTACTCTAGGTGGGTTGTATTGATGTTAATTATGGAGTGAAAGGAAGGGGGAGAGGGGATAACGTGTGCTGTGGCCTTGCCTCCTTTCCCATTTTCTTTGATAGTGGTTCAATCCTGTGTACCTGAAAAGGAGTAGACAAGAATTTCTGTAAATTCTTGGCACTCCTTGGTTCAGAATTTGAAAAAAGCTTTGGATTCTTTTGCTTGGAGGTTCAGTGTTTCACGTCTCTCAGGTGCCTAAGATATAAGGAGCTGAAAGTTGTTTTGGAGCCTTGGTGTCTTATTTTAGTACGCCAGCTTGGTCACCACCCCTGCTATCCGATAGCCTTCATCCATCATGGAAACCTACCTGCCTCTTGGCTTTCAGCTATGCTCTCTTGTCACGAACTATTATTTCTACTTGTCTGTGCCTTTGAATGCAGGAATTTATGCTTTTTTTCCTGAACTCGAGTCACCCTGACTCTTTTGTTAGCTAAAACTATTAATTGGTTTTGCTGATGATACTGAATTGTGTGATAGACTTGTGCTTCAGCTGTTGCAATTTCAGTAGAATATGGATGGCCTTTCATGCAGTGCCTGTCAGAAAATGGATCATCTCTATTTGAATCTTGATTATATAGCCATTATCCTGCAGTTTCTAAATATTGATAGCTTATTACACAAGTCTTAAAAAAAAAAAAACAAACCCCAAGCCTATTTTGGGAGCGAGCTGGTTCCTGAGCTCTGGGGTGGAGAGTTTTTCCCATGTTTCTCAAGTTGCGATTTTGGTGTCTGAGACCAGTACAACCTCAGACCAAAAGTTTTTCTTCAGAAGTGCCTTCACAACAGAAACTCATCTAAACAGACTTCCAGGGAGTTTCATGCTCTCTCCTTTACCTACTGCTTTTTCTTATTTGGGGAAGCTGTGGTGGGTTCAGAGACTTTGGGGCGAGAGAGGTAGCGTGGGAAGGTGGACATGGCAGAAACTGGGCTCAAACGGTCACACTCCCTGGGAAAAACCCATCTCATTTAAACTCTTGGACGTTTGTTTGTTCAATATCTACATAGTAGCTTATCTTCAAATCTGTCTGCTTGCATGTTGTGGTACACTTAACTCACTAATTGCTGCATTGATTGATTTCTAACAGCGAAGATAGCTGAAACTTGATTAGGAGGGAAATGGGTTGTTGAATTTGAGACTTGCCCTGTGCATTGATATGTCATCACCTATAGATGCTCACATTTCTCTAAGGAGATATCAGTAGTAATGTAAGGTACATCGTGTTAGTGACAATCGCCTGATTAGGTTTGACTTTGCCAACAGGACACCTCGTTTGGAGAAATCTGCAGGATTTTTTCAGAAAGATCTTGTTTTATTTTTTTACATAACAGATGTAAGGTATTTTTGCAAGCTTGTCTTCTTCAGGTCTAACATAAATAACATTTTAAACAGTTTAAACTTCATGAAGTTGAATTTGGACTATTCTGCAAAGTGAGTTGTTGATTTTCCTGTAGTAGTTAAGAAGAGGTCTCTGAACTGGAGAATGAAGGCATTTTGTGGGAGGCCTGTTAGCTTCATCTGAAGTTTTTTGTCTTCCCGTTTATTTCCTCTTCAGGGTTTCCTTTATTCTTGATTTTTCTTGTTCCAGCCTTGCAAACATTCTCAGAGAATAAAAAGTACCTGTGTTTTACAAGGGGATTTCTTTCTTAAAAGAGCTGACACAGATGAGTGAGCATCACCCAGATTTGTCTCCTGCTTTCATGTACTTTCCTGATGGGTCACTGGAGCCTGACCTCACTTGTGTTGGGCACTCGTGCTTTAAAAAAAAAACTAAACGGAGAAATCTGAGGCAGTAGCACATTCTCCAGGGAACTGACATGACTTGGAGGATGAAATAAGATTTGGGTATGAGGTTGTGGCTTTCTTTAAACAGTGCATCTAGACGTCAAATAGTTCTGGTACTCGGAATTTAAGAACAATTCACTTAGGAGAAAAGTAATGAACAAAAAAATTGTAGAGGCTTTGTTTAAGCAGATTAGTTGAACATTTTGTAGACGTTTTTCCCCTTTCAAGCACTGGCTGTTAATTCTGGCGTAACTCCTTTGTGTAGTAACCCTGCCAAGCCAGACACGTATTTGAGGCTAGTTGTGGGTATGGTGAGGAAATATTCCCACTTAATTCAGACATATATCCAAGGTAATGGTCTTGATCATTGTGTTTGACACACCAGGCAGTGCAACTCCACATAAGGCAACAAAATGTTGAGGTTCACTATGATGGAGATCCATGATGAAAACTCAGAATGTTTTTTCTTATTAAATTGTGTGTTTGTACATAGTACAACACAATGTAAAATTATTAGTGTTGAGAATGCAGCATATTAAGAAAATGTATAGCTTTTTTCCCCAATCTTGCACAGGTTTCTTCAAGACTGGAACACGCATTACTGAACTGATGCCATGAGACCAGATGCTGTCAGAAAGTTGCTGATGCAGAGCAGTGTCTCCTGGAAGTTTTTGTTCTTACTGCCTGAGGACATCTGACTCCAATGCTGAAAGACTCTAAAGAATTTTATAATTGTTACCCCTTAGAAGCTGGTGACCTTCTATACTTGTGTCAAGATATACACACTCTGCTGTTTTTTCTTATGAGCCTCTAGGGAGTGGGTTATCATGGATAATAATAAATGTAATCTTCCAACCATGAACTGCTTGTTGGTCAGTATTTAACTATCCCTTCATAATATTATGCTTATAATATTACTTTAGATGATTTTCTTAAATAGTTGTGAAATAGAAGTGGAAAAGAAGGTAATTTTCCTTTAACTTGTGATGTTGAGCAAGCTGAGCTACTTCAGAAAATCTCTGCTTATTTCTGAGAAGCAGCTGGTAAAATTCCAGGCTGAGCAAGTGAATAGAGAGCAGACATCACCACCAGTGTATTTATTGCAAAGTTATTTCTCTGGACTGGTGTGGTTTGTAACTTCTGAAGATCTCTGGCCCTGTAATGTTGTTGTCTTGTCTCTGGTGCCAGCTTCAAAACTGTAGCTGCCCAGTTTGTCCACCTAAGTCTCCCACCTAGTAATTTTGCTTCACTTAATTGGTAGAACAGAGTAAAAGTTCTCTATATTTGACT
>JAOXNO010000004.1:2290446-2313859 GCA_028565335.1 Limnodromus scolopaceus
AAGCTGGTGAGGGGTCTGGAGCACAAGTCTTATGGGGAGAGGCTGAGGGAGCTGGGGGTGTTCAGCCTGGAGAAGAGGAGGCTGAGGGGAGACCTTATGCTCTCTACAACTGCCTGAAAGGAGGGTGTAGAGAGGTGGGGTTGGTCTCTTCTCCCAAGTCACAGGTGATAGGACAAGAGGAAATGGCCTCAACTTGTGCCAGCAGGGGTTCAGATTGGATATTAGGAAAAATTTTTAGACTGAAAGGGTTATTAAGCATTGGAATGGGCTGTCTGGGGAAGTGGTTGGGTCACCTTCCCTGGAGGTATTTAAAAGATGGGTTGACATAGTGCTTAGAGACATGGTTTGGTGATGGTTTTTTCTCAGAGTTAGGTTGATGGTTGGACTAGATGATCTTAAAGGTCCCTTCCAACCTGGACAATTCTATGATTCTATTAATCTTTCTTCCAGCTAGGAGGTAGGAAGCCAGATAGCATTTGGTGACTCCTCAGGGCCACAAAGCTGCCTTTTTCCTGTTGCTGGTTGTAGAAGGCGATGCCTATATTGAACTGCTCCAAGAACCAAACCAAACTAATGCTGTGAAGTGAAGAGACTTTAATGTTGAGTTCAGGTGGTGTAAAAATTTTGCGGCTAATAATGTGAGAGGAGGGAAGAGGGAAGTAACTTCTGTTTTGTTACGTGCTGGCAGGTGAACACTGCTGAAGTGGGGGGAAAGTATAGTAATAGTAATATTACGAATAGTAATGCGGAGACCCGCTCTTGGTACTGGAGGTAATTCTGTAAAGGGGGTTGGGCAGAGATGCGAGTAGCTAATTGTGTTGTCCTTGGCAGCCACAAATGACAAATATCTTCCAGAGAGGCTGCCTTTTTCACCTGAATGCTTGCAGGAATGTGATCTGTTGGGACAGCAACAGGGAGTTGACATTGGAGCAAAAATCATTTTACCCTTGAAAAGTGTGCAAAGTGTTTGGATTTCTTCTTTTGCAGTAAAGAATTGAGTTAATGCGTTGGCTTTCTCACTTTACTTTTGGGGTTTTTTTCAAGCAATATGTGAAAGCATTCACTATACTCTTTTTGTTATCAATCCTTAAGGAAGAGAGGGTAGAAAATCTTTTAATGGCAGCTGGATTCCAGGCGCAGGTAGATTGTGAGGATGACATTTGTGTGGGTTGAAGCCGCAGGTTTTCTGTTGTGTGCATTTTGTGTTTTTTTTTTTTTTAATGTATCTTTTGTTATAGATCTGCTCTCATCTCCCTGGAAACTGAGGAATTAGAACAGCAGTTACAGAAGTAAGAGGGGCAGGTTTTATGAAAAGGAGAAGCTTATTGGGGGTGATGAGAGTTACCTCACTGTATAGCTAGCATACACCTGCAAAGGAATATGCTTTGTTTACACTGACTACACATTAAATACAGCACTTGCTGCTCTGTTTTTTCCAGCTCTGAGATCATCACGGTAAAACTTTTTACATTTACAGCTAGCTGATTGCAGAGCTCTGTGTTGTCTCCCACCTGTGAGAGAGCCTGCCTCTGTCTACCGTGTCCTTGAATTCTCCTTGTTGTCTGAACACAGTAGCAGCACATTTCTGAAATATCCAGGCATGCCGCACTTGAGATGCGAAAATACATGTTCAGTGGAGGCATTTAATGTGCTGTATTGGTTATTTGAATACATATTTTTTTAAATAACTCTGAATGTTGCTCTCTTTATATGCCAGACAAAGCTGTTTCAGAAAGCCACCAACTCCACTTGGATGCATGATGGTAGACTTGGGAGAATGCTATGGCTTTGTAATGCATAAGCGCTTTGTATTGATGTGCTGAATGTTCAAGGTGTGTGTGTATGGGGAGTCTGTGAATAATTAACAAATCTGTGTGTTTCATCTTCCTTTGATTGACTAAACATGAGGATTCAAAGTGAGTTCAGCATTCTGTCTGCTTGCTTTATGTTGATTTATGGCTTTGATTATTAATCTTACTAAGCTGAATTTTATGCAAGTTGTTTCTCGCATCCCCATGAAAGAACAAAATGTTGCTATAATAGCTACCCAACTGTGGAAATTAAGATCAAGAAACGATATCAACTTTCTTGCATATTATTTTCACAGTTTTGGCTGATGTTTTATCAAGGACAGCACACTCAAATCATTGAACAAGACACCTAGAAACTGACAGTACGTGAGGAAGATGGATACCAAATAAGTCCCTCCTGGGTTATCTACAGCCAGTCTTTTTCTTTTGGCTAACAGTATTTTGTATTGCATTGCTGTGTATGTTGTCTTGGGTCTTGTGTTGCATGTAGGCTGCATGCACAGCTGTGGATGTACCCCAGCTCTGATCAGGATGCACAGGACTTGACTTCCTACCTGAAGGAGATGGAGCTGGTGGAAGGGTTGGAAAAGTGAAATCATGTGAAAGCAAGGCTGCTAGGAAAAGGTGGTATGTTTTTTATCAGTCCAGTTGTGTGCAGCTCTGGTGTTGCTCCTCTTCCCCATCTGGATATACTACTTCAAAAGGCTTATAGCAAAGCTGGAGAAGGTGCAAAGTAGGGTGCTGAAGATGAACAAAGATGTAGAATGGTGTCTGTGCGATTGTGTTCATTAGCACTATTCAGCCTTGAATAAGAGATCTGATAAAGGTCTATGTGATAAAAGAGATGAATTTACTCTTTCTTCCGACAAGAACTAGGGGACATCAAATGAAAATAGCAGATGTCAGATGCAAAGCAAAAGGAGGAGTAACTAAGTTCTTGTTACAGGTCTGGAGGATGCTAGGGGCGTGTGATCTCCAAAAATTCAACAAATTCCATGTTTAAGCTCCAAGCAGTCTGGAAGCTCCTTAACTGCAAATGGCTACTTGTAGGGAGGTTATTTAGAGGAAGCTTCATTTTCATAGTTGTCTTGGCTTTGCATTCTTTACTGCATAACCACTTTTGGATGGAGTTGGGGATGAGCTACTGGGCTAATGCACCTTTTTGCCTAACTTGGTATGGCAGTTCTTGTAATACAGCTGGCAAAACGGGCATAACTGTTATGAGCAAAAGTGCTTTGTTGAAGTTCTTTTCTTAGAACATTATAATAGATCTTTAAACATAACCACTCTGGAATTTTCAGTTTGACACACTGTGGAACGCAGTTGCCTTGTTGCAGTGGAAGAACAGGATTTGGTTATCCTTTGGCTCTGAAGCCAGCATTTTCCTGGCTTTCTCAAGTCAAAGCGTAGTAGTTATAATAAAACTTTATTAATTATTGTAAAATCACTTGTAGCAATCTTTGTTGAGCATTTAGTCCAATGTTTTGCTCACTTTATTAGTGTGCCTGTTGCTGCATGAAGGCATGTATGAACTGTAAAATTTGCTTGTTATTACAGTGTCCTGGCAATGCAAACCTCTGAAGATGTCCCTTTTTGCACATTTTAATTTATAGGCAGTCTTCTTTTTACATCTGCATCTGTTTGTTCAAAACCACAAAAAATAATAATGGTGTAGACTGATCTCTTTTAGAGTTACTGGAAGTTATTAGTGAAAAAGGTGAGACCATGACGCCCTCTGTGCTTGCTTTAATTTAAAAAGGAGCGTGGTGGGACAGGTGTTAGTCCCTGCTTCTGTGAATTAATTTAACCCTGTCTTTTGGAAAAGCAACTGAGTAGCATAAATGCATAGGATCTGTCTGTGGACACAGTGAGGTTTATGCTGGGATGGTTTGTGGTCTGCATTTAGTGTGCCTTCTGAAATCAGAAACTAGAAATCACATCTTTAAAAAAGTATGTTAAATGCTGCAGAAACTCTCTGATAAAGGTCGCTTGACATGGCAAGCTTTCCTGCCTTATGGGTGTGTGAAATTTGTCGGTCATTGTGGGGTGGATTTTTCAAATTTTATTCTTTTACCCTGAGCAGAAGTTTCTTTAATAAAGTTTTTATTTTATCAAGTAATCTTTCTGCTTGCAACTATCTCAGGCAAACAGGATTACCCCTCTGTTAACAATAATCTGTGTTTCACCTCTGAAGATGTACTTCAAAATCCAGTTTTCAATCAGCAGGGGAAAATGGCTGCAGTGCTTGGCTGTGCTGGAAACTAGATACTGGGACAAGGATGATGGTCAGCTGTCAGCAGTGGTAGCAAACAGTGAATATGTAGCACCTTACTCCCTTGGTTTTGGATTGACACAGATTGGGGGGGGGGGGAATAAACAACCAACAACCAAGGACACCGTAATGAACCCTTATCCATGCTTTACGACAGCTATTTCTTAAGAGGATTATATGTCTTTGTGTCATCTGTACTGAAAAGAATATGGCCAAGTGTTTTGTTGTTTCCTGATCTTTGTAAATACTGTTCAGAAATCAAATGCACCCATTTCCTCAAATAAATCCCAGTATTTTAAGAGTTGTTTAATAAGTGCGATTGGTTGCTTCTGGAGAACGGTGAATTATTTTATTACAACATCTGGTAAGTCAGTCATTGTCCATCATCTGAAGTAGCACAGTTGTCCCAGCTGGCTCTGCAGCTCCTTTCCATCCCCAGAGCAGTCTAGCGGGCAGGTCTGGCCAGCCAGAGACGTTAAATAGTGAAGGGCTGCTGATCATCTTTGTCTGGTCTGATTACATGCGTCTGGTAACACAAAAGCTCTCTCTTAATGCAGTGGGTAAAATGTAGGTGAGATGGCATGCCTGGCTTTAAATATTCAAAATATACCCAAAATTGTCCCTAACAGCTGTTACAGTGCTCGTTTTTAATAATGTAAGCCTGGGTGCTTTTGGCTTGCCTAATCAGGCCCTTGTTAAAATGCTGACTGCAATCAGGGTGGCAGCGGCTGGCTTCGAGGAGCATCTTTCTTGATGCTGACTTACATGAATGAGGTAGTTCTAATTCAGCAGCACTCGCACAAAGGGATTAATGCATCCTCATGTCTCCTGCCTGGCCCTTGGCAGCTGTTTGTCAGGTGGGAAGCCGTGCTGGGTGAGGGTGGTCTCTCTGCCTGCAGCGCACCTGCGTGTCAATTGGGATGTTGTCCTAACTGTTTAAAAGCTCATTAAAGTTGCATCTCCTCTTCTTAGTTCTTTCCTTACCCAGCTCTGGCTTGCTGTCCAGGCTTTTGTGAACAAACCAGAATTGATCATACCAATTAGCTAGGCCCAGGGGAGATTTTGAAATGTTAATGTGTATGTTTTTTCTTTGCTATTAGATAGCCCTTTGCTACTGCTAATGGTCTGTGCTTCCTTGCTTTGATGCATTTCTTCTTCTCCCCTTTAAGAGATCTCAGTAGACTGTTATTTAGGTAACACAGTAGACCTCAAAGTTTGCTTAGCTTTAAATTTCTAACTCAGTATTAAACTGGTGATATTTCCAGCTGCTGTTAATTTCTACTTGCCTTTTCCCTCCTGAATTGTATGCATCTACAGAAAAGATGAATTAAATGTCACTTGCTGTGCTTGTAAAAGTTGAACAGACCAAATAAAGACTATATACTAAAAAAATAAATAAATCATTCAACAAAGTAAAGCATCACAAACACGGGAAGTCTGGTGGTTGGTGGCTTCATGAGCTGTGAAGAGAAAGTAAAGGTCTGTATACTGGAAAAAAAAAATCTGAAAACTCAAAGCTGCTACAGGCTTTAAAAGGAGTCAGGTTGGTTGAGTTTTTTCTTGATTAAAACTTTCTTACCTTGAAACAAATCAAATAAAAAAGATAAACATGTAAAGATTGGTTAAGAGGCAGTGGGAAACTATGTTCCGAACCTTAAAGCTATGACTGTTACGCGTGTCTTACCAAATGCAAGGCATGCCTCAGCATGTAGCTTACCTCCTCCTGAAAAATATTTGTCTTTTTCCCACAGAAGACACGTCTGGTGTCCTCTTCAGTTTTGTGTTTTGACTGATTTCCCCTTTCTGGACCAAAGTTCAGCAATAACCTTGGTTCTGAAGAAGTGGGAACTCAACAGAAAGTTGTAGGTTGACAACTGAGAATCTAAACTGATGCGGTGGTTTTGTAGTATTGACTCTATGTGGCACTTCTAATCAAAATAAACGCATTTCACTTTGTGAACTGGATACTTGCCTTGGAATGAGGAGAGAAGAAATCAAAGCTTTGGTATTTTAGTCATTAGGATGCAATTACACAGCACTTAAACAGTGATGTCGGTATGTATTCAAACAGTTTCCTCTCTTGAGTATCGCGGGTAAGCACATCTTCTCTTAGGCTCATCTGCATTTTTCCTCTCAGAATATAAAAGCTCTTACCTGTTTCTGGTGTTAGTAGAAGTCCTTACATGCTGCGTATTTAAGAATGTGGAGACATCTCACAGCAATACCCTTCTTAGATTATTTTTGTTTGTTTTAGAAAGATACCAAACCAGGTTGGTATATTCCCAGTTCACGCCTATACCATTGTGGTGCTTTGTTAGCTAGCTTGTTGAACTATTATATGAGTTTGTAATGTGAGTTTGTTCATATCCACTGTTTAATCCTTTCTACCTTGATAAATAGACCCTGTTTTACATCATATGTTTTTATGGCAAAATGTGAAGTAAGGTGTTTCTGCTCTCTCTCAGTATAGAATTATTTCTGGAATACCCTCTATAGCTAGTTATTTGGTGCTTTTGGGGGCTTGTATCTTTTTTACGTGAGAGCAGATGTTTTAACTGGTGAACTTCTCTTTTGTCACTTAGGCGATGGCTTAGGTAGGTAACTTGTCTAACTCAAATTTTCAAGGCATCCCCAGTCTTGTATTCTTTGCTTCATAAAAGTACTGCACGCGCTGCAGCCGAAAGGTTGTCCAGGAAAAGACCCTGCCCGTGTTGCCCCATGATTCATTCCAGAGTGACACTGGATTCCGGAGGAAAGGTCTCTCCGTGCATGCACATTCATGCCTCCTGCTCCTTTCTCGGTATTAGGCAGACTTCCCACGTGCCAGCCCTTCTTTGGAGGTTAAAAGAGCAGCAATGCTCAGTAAAACTATGACAAGTTTGAGCGAATGTGTTAAAGGCCAAACCAATGGCAGGGGAGGAGGTGGTGGTGACCTTTACGTTCCTAGGAGGACCTAGCCTCCTAGCCTGTACCTTGTTCCTTGTATCTGAGTGGGTTGGGTTTTTTTGATCTTTTGTGCTTCTCCCTCTCTTCACGTCAGATGAATTCTAATTTTTTCTTCTATTTTGACTCTTAACCTGGGTCATCCTACTGTTCAAACACATACACAAATACCAACGTCTGTGTTTGTCTATGAGGTGCAATATTTGATGGGAATACCACTTCCTGTGTTGCCACAGTATTTGGCCTATAAAAAGTACTCTGAAAACATCAGAAGATCCTCCATAATATATTTATTAAACCCATAGTTTCCAGTATGCTTCAAACACACAGATAGTTCCAACTCATGACATTGTGATAATAAGATGACAGCTTTAAAATGTAGAGCTTTGGCTAAGCCTTCTCCTTCCCATCTTCCTTTTTGGTTTTGGGGGCTCTTGATGTTACAGCCTTCATATGGCACGTGAATTCTTGGCAGAGTTTCCTCTTGTAGTCCAGACCTTTTCTGCTGCTCCTCTCACACATTAAAATGTTGGGGGGTTTTATATTCAGTTTCTGTAGCCTTGTTGTCCCTTGTTAAACACAAGGGATAAATAGTTCTTGTTTTATAAATTTGCAAGACACTAACATAATTCCTGCTTTAATACTGCTTGCTTATGCATCTTTTCTCCTTCAGTAATCTCTGGAGATGTCTTCCTCACCGTGAATGAGGCTCTCAGCTCAACTCTGCTTCTCCCTTTCCACCTCACCTTCATGCAAATGGGATACCAATTTTTTTTTTTCCCAGAAAGTAAAGACATCCTTACTGGTTGAAAATGCAAAGGTTAACTCCAGAAGAGCCTTAGTTTTGCTAGAAGAAATGTGGAGAGTTTTCTCGGCTGTAGAGTGCAGATGGAGGTTATAAGGGGGCCGTGAGATGAAAGTGCCTGCCTATCTTCAATGTTAACTAATTTAATTGACAGTCTGCTCTTTGGTTGCGATATCGCAGGCACCAGCTCAGTTTAGTGCACTTTCTTCTGTCTCCAAGGCCTCCAGCTCTTGGGATTGGTGCCACATGCCTTGCTGGCTCCACGTGGTGGGTGCATGGAGTCTGAAAATACCTCCAGCAGAACTGTTCATCATGGGGGGAGGTAACAAATGCATTAAAAAATGCACAACATAAGGATTACTTTGGGATTGGCAACTGTCAAGCGATTTGTGAAAGAGTAATCAGATTTGGGATCAATAAGTGTGGAAGTGATTACAGCTTTTCTGAAGCTCTGGTGCCTTCTTGGTTTCACCTCCCTCCCATAGGTCACAGGAGTAGTTTATCGTCAAACATGTTGCTGCTTGAACTTGCTTTTTGCAAAAACGAAAGCAAGTTTGGAGACTAGATTTCTTCCCTTTGCTGGCTTCTACTTTGTAGCTTGTAAAAATCTGTATTCCCCTCAGTGGCAGACGAACAGCCCTCCGTGTGGAGTTGGCAGCAACGTCCCAGTGAAATAAGCCCGTGCCGTGGATACCTGCTAAAACACTATTGACACCCCGCTTCAAAGCAGAGCTTTGTAATCCTGCTGAGGAGGCAGCTTTGCCTACTTCTAAAACGTGAATTGACCTGTTGCTCTCAATTTTAGATGGAAGTTGAAGGATTTTTATTTATTTTTTTTTTAAGACTCCCCCTCGCTGTTGGCTAGTGGGAGGCGAAGGGAGAGGCGTACTCCTCGTTCCTCTCGATGGGACTTGAGCTAGAATGTCAGTTAACAAAACAGATTATTCCTAATCGAACTAGTTTTGTAACAGAAAAATAAGTTGGAAAAGGAGGTTTCAGATGGAGATGGGTGTGATGTGCTGAGCTGGATCAGCGCTCTTCTCTGCAGCCATGAGTTTATGTGCATCCAGGGATTCACTCTCAACTGCGGTGCAGCTCTGGGCAGAGACAGGGCTGTAATTTTAAGCCTTGAGAGATGGACTTAGCCAGGATTGCCATAGGTACTGTTTTAAGACTGACTACTATAAATGCAGGCTTAAGGATAACGATGTATTTCATGATCGTTCATCTACATAATTACTTTAAAATACAATGCGGGGTTTGTTTCTGCAAATTGAAGCAATTAGATTGTGACTTTCTGCACAGCCTCGCAAATAGGCTGGTAAAGACTGTCCGGTTCCGCACACACGCTTGTCTCAATACCACGTGTGTTATTTCAGTGCCACTGTGAAGTTTTTCTGTCCTGGAGATCCACGGGCAGTGAGAATTCAGCCTTGCCACGAGTAGGGTGAAGTACTCTGTGGGCAGCGTTAGCCAGAGCTGAAACGGACAAAATGCTGTGACATGTGCCCCGACAAGAAGCTACACTTCCATAGAAGGGTTTTTTATTTGCTTCAACGACGTAAATAAACATTCTTAATCATTAGACTCATTATGACTTAAAACCTTCAGCTTAGATTTCTGAACTGCAAATGTTCATCCTAAAATGAACCAGTTTTTCTTCCCCTGTGGTATTCCCATGTTTGGGCAAGACACTTTGAAGTCAAGCAAATGCAGTTTAACTTTGAAAACAACAGCAATGACTACAGTGGTACTCCACATTCTTTCTTGTTAAACAGAATGACATTTTTAAAGGTGGTTTGCTGCTTTTCTTTCTGCAGGTACTAAGGTATGTAGAGAAGTTACCGTGGAGGGGAGATTAGGGAAAAAGAAAAGTATAAATTTGCCTTTCTGCTTTGTCTTTGAGACCTGCCAAATGATACCTTTTTCCTTTTTCCTTCTTGTGTCAGACTTGCTTCAGTTGTAAACAAGTCCAGCTCAAGGGGAACTCACTCACCTGCCAGATAGGTGGCTTATATCCAAAATGATTGAGTTTTGCCACTTGATTCAGGCTGTACAGATGGAAACAGAGTTCTGCTCTAAGAAAAAGGTGTTCCTTGTAAATTCAGACAGATTTTTAAAGACTCTTTTTAGATTCTAATCTGACTTTCAGAAGTAAAGGGGGGGACATTGAACAGTGAAAAGTCTTCAGGAAGAACAGGGGAAGGAGGGGTGCAAGGGTAGTTTCTGCTTGCTTTCTTAAAGTTGGGTAGGTTCCCTGCAAATAGGTGGGCTGAAATATCAAGGGCAGGTGCTATATTGCCATGGGGAGGGACTGTGGCAAAGACCTGGGGTGAGAGGCAGGAAGGTCAAACTGTGGGTTCACCAGCTTCTTTGTAATGGTTACATTTTCAGAAATGACCAGTTCAGACATCTGCCTACCTAGATCTCCTTAGCAGTTGTAGTGTTAATTATATTTGCTTAAAGTTTATAATACAAGTTTATTTACAAACAAGGCTCAGAGTACTGTACCCTCTTTTTTCTTCTTCCTTTTTTTTTTTTAATCTACATCTTGTTTTTTTTGAGTACTTGACCTTAAATAATACTGCTTTAAAAAAACAAAAACAAAACCCTAAGGCAAATGTTATTAAATTTCGTAATTGAATCAACTGGATGCCAGTTTTTCATAATTTTTACACTGAGGTACAACACTGCCATGGAAGAGGCCTGCTCTAGCATAAACTCTTTCCTAAATAAGCATTTCTGTCCCTTTGTCCATTTTCCTCCATTGCTTAATATTCAAGAAACTGGTGTCGCTTCCTAGGGGGTCCTGGTTTTGCTTTAGAGTGTCTTGCGGCATGCTTCATTCCTATTGTTGCAAAAGCACAGTAATTGTCTAATATTACCATTATACTCCTATATTCCAATATCCTGATTTTCTACTTTTTAATGTGCTTAGTAACGTCAACTTAGCTGTGAACCTATTAAAACATTGTGTTGCTTTTTTAAACCTTTTTTCCCCTCACTGTGATATATATGCTGCAGTAAATGCTCAGCATCCATGATAGTGTCTCATAGTTCCAGTATCTCTCATCTATTCCTTTCCTTTGAGGATTGGTCTAAACTATTCTCAAAGTTTTTAGCTTAAAAAAAGAAAAAGCGTTACATGTATGTATGTGTATCTATCGCTAGTAATTTGTTACAAGTCATCGTTTATTCCTCGTACATTTTCTTGATGGGGATACCGAAAGAATATAGAATGATATCGAAAAGTTTATTTGGAAATAAAACCTATTTAATTGAAGAAATGTTTATTTCCTACAGGACGCTAGCTCTTGCATCTCTAATTCAAGAGTACAGGTGTCAAAGGCAGAGATGTCTGGCTTAAGTACTTACCTTGAAACATGGACAACAGGACTGTTGTAGTTGGTTTTTTTCCCCCCTCAGTTGGCTGGAAGAAAAAAAATCTGCACGTAGTTATTGCAGATAAACTAGGCCTTTTAGTCCTATCTATTGATTTGGTTAGTCAATTTGGATGACCAAACTAAATTGCAGTATCATCGGTCTGCTTCCTTCCCAGGTTTGAGAATGCATTGGATAAATGCTCCTGATAGCAGAGAAGGCTGTCGCTTCCATTTTTGAGGTGGTCTGGTATCCTGTGATATGTGGCAAAACATGATTAGGATGTCACAGGGGATTTTCACCTTTCTAGCTCTTTCCCGATTTCCATTTTCCTGTTCTCCTCCGTCGGTGCTCTGTTTCCAGCTCATGGTGAAAGCTAATGGCTTCTCGTTCAGCTTTCTGCAGGTGGCTTGAAATGTGAAATTCAAAATCAGATGAGGTCTCTGTAGTTATTACTCAATGGTATTTCTTTTCTCATCCCTGCCTGGTTTAAATTTCTGCCATTAAGTATTTTACAGAATAAACAAATGGTACTGGCCTCATCTGATGTCTTTATAGAGCTTTGTAGAAATGACTCCTTGAAGAAAGAACAATTCTGCAATTAGTAGGATTTTGCTCAGTGTTAGAGGTTGAAAATTTTGCTGGCAAGGCAACTGGGTCTGTGCCAGAACATGCTTTTAAATACCCATACTCTGATCCCGTTTCCAAAGGCAATACTAAGAAAGCCCAACCCCTTTGGCTGCTTGGAAGAAAGCTCGTGCTGGAAGGAATCCATCTTATCAGCTTGTGCCGTTTTCCACTGAAGAGGAGCTCTTTGTCCTTTGCCTTTCTGAGAGCCTCCTGCCTCTCTTACAAGTGATTTTTTTCTTGCCTATTATGTCCCTCTCTGAGCTGCCTTGTTAGTGCCGGGCTGAGGTGGCCTTTATGCGGGGGGTGAGCTGCCGTCAGTAGCTCCCTCCTCCCTCTGGTACAAGGGAGCGCTTCCGACCTCTGCCTGCTTCCCCATCCTTGCTCCTCAGCTTTCAGAGCCTCCATGGCTTTCTCGTCCACAGGGGTGGATCGTCTTTGCCTAATTGTGCACCAGCTGTCGTCACAGGCTTGAAAACTCCATCCCTGGTTTTCGTCGACCCTTATTCTCGCCAACGATCTTATGCGTGATCACCAGATAAAAAGCCGCGTGAATTCGTATCTTCCCCCCGCCAGCCCCCATAGGTGTTTATGGTACATGTAAGCATGTCCAGCCATTGATAGTTTCTCAGAAACAGATGGAAACAAAATGGCATCATGGGACTGGAATTTTATTAGTTACCGTTGTTCCTGTTGTGCTTTGGCAAATGCATTTAATTTGAGATAACTAATGAGAAAGTGGCGGGGGGAGCGCTTCCAGTGGCGGCTTTGTTGCCCGACTGCTGGCTGCAGCTGTGTCTCTGCAATTTGCTGGCCATGTTGGCCCTTAATATATCCATCAACGTGATCTCCTCTTGGACGGAGCAAGTCGCTGGCTGCCGGTCTGTGCTGTCCACTGCTGTCGCTTCCCAGTTTTGCGGAGCGTGAACCCGTGAGCCATTATGTCAGTAATAACCATGGTCCTCTTCTTGCATGCTCCCTCCTGGTGAGCAGCCAGTTTTCTGTAGATTTGGAGGGTAGGAACAACATGGAGGGATCAGCCAGGTTGCTTGCACTTGCGGGAGGTATTTTTACCTGCTCTGTAGGACCAATGCAAGAATGTGTAGTCTGTACGTGTTTATTTTCAGCCATACAGTAGCAATCCTCGCCATGGTTTAAAAGCAGAGCCTGAGTTGCTATATATTACGGTATTGATGTCTTTCAGAGAAAGCTGCCAACTTGATCAAAGTAGAGCAAAGAGAAAACACAAGCTTGGAGCGCTTGAATTTACTGACCTCATTACCTTGTCTCCAGCACTTAAAATTAAGCTGTGCAGACAACAAACTTCCGTCTTGCCGAGGCTGAGAACCGGTTTTGATAGCACACTGAATTTGTAGTGTCTGCTACTTCTGGCCCTTACTGCAGAAATCATAATGGCATCTTTACCTAAGCTTTAATTAAACCTCCACATAAGCTGGGTTTTAGTGATATTTACACATTGTGACCAGAAAAGCCTTACTTTTGTGCCAGTGTCACTGTTTCCCACGGATTTCTGAGCAAGGACCAAACGGATCAGCTCGTGTCCTTTTGTGTGTCTATTTGCTATATGATTTTTTTTTTTCATTGTTACCAAGGCAACCCCTCCCACCCACTCCCCGACAGGCGAGGTCTCAATACAATGTAAGTTATTGTCTGGAGCAATTATTAGGCTATTATTAAAGCACCATTGAAATATGTCAGTATCCCGTAGGAATTTTAAACAAGTGAGAGCAAAGACAATAGCGAGCATTAGAGGACTGCGAAAGTATTGTGCTGCTGGTAGCTCGGGGAAGATGCCTGTAGCCCTCCTGAAAAGAGCTCGTAAGGTATGGACAGTCTTCCCGAATTGGCAAAAGTCAGGACTTGCCAACGTGGCCTAAGACTGAAAGGTGAAAGGGGGAAAATGGCTCTATCGCTCTTTAGCTCTGTGCCACTCCTCACGTGGCTGCCGTGCACGCAGAACGTCTTTGCCCAAGTGAAGTACAACCCATTGGGACATGCGGTAGCCCTGAGAATGTCGTTTTGATGGAAATGGTAGTAAAATATTCCCGTCCCACATGGATGGGAGAGTGTTCTTTCTTGGAAAGCCTTCTGCATTCACAGTCCCTATTTGTGTCCTAAGTTTAGAAGTGAATTATCCATCATCAGTGAAAGGTTGTGCAAGCGGGTAAAATAAGACTTGGAAGTGAACCTTAAAATGATATTAATTTATAAGATTATAGCATAGTTTTTCTTTTCCAAAAGAAAAGAATTCCCAACTGTGGGAATTCGAGAGATGTAGGAGCAGGGCTTGCCTTATGCTCTCCTCTTACAGTACGTGTTTTCTGCAGGTGCCACTGGGTTGTATTCCTGCAGCCACTCGTGCAGCTGTAACAGTCCAGCCTTTTCCATACCATCCCGTATCCTGGGACTGAATTTTCTGTCACTTTTGTCTCGCTGATGCAATCCTTCTGTTGAGCAATAGCAAAACTGACAGGGTTTTATAGCACCGTATCGATTTCATCCAGGAATTTCCTTCCAAGAACCTGCCATGTTGTCACGGGTCAAAGATGTCACCAGGCTGATTTGGCGTTTCATTTCTGAAAGTTGCCAGGAGAGGACTGCAGCTCACTGAGAACATCTTTGTTTCAGGCTGCGCAAGTGTTAAGATCAATTGTGGGTGCAGATGGAGAATCCATTAATGATTCCGTGTATGGAGGTGGGGGGGGGAAGCAGGAGAGTTTGCAAGAACCTTATTTCTTGCTGTTGGAAAGTGAGACTGTTTCTGGTTCTTGAGAAACTAGTTTCTCTGGCAAGATGACTTTAAACTCATGTAAAGTTCCACCTCCATGATTTTCCCCTTCCCACCTCTTGGGAAAGGTCTTTTCCTCCATCCCGGTCTTGCTGCAGAGGCGGAGAGGCTTGCCTCATTCCTCAGCGCTGTAACATCACGATAAATATTTGGGGATGTATCTGTATGTCTATTATTTGTTTTTCCTCTTAGACCAGAGCACAATATCATCAAGCTATAATGCTTACCCTGATCTAGAACATATTTCTTGCTTCTTGTTCATGGTTTTTCTGCCATTTACTTCTCACCTAGCTTTTGTGTCCATGGATAGCAGCAGTGAGGGATTCCCGGCTAGTAGAGACCCGAGAGCATCTGAATTCATCTGCTGCCAGCAAAATCCTGTGGTGGGGTTCAGTTTTACAGTTCCTGAGTCGTTCCGGTGCTTGCCTTGGCTCTGCTTGCTGTTTCCCTGACCGCTGGTGAAACAGGTGATGTGAATTTTCTGAGCTCTGTGGTTACCCATAGGTTTGTGGATAGCAGCAAAGAAAACAGGCACAAACACCTCCGGTGATGTAGAAGTTGTTTCATTGAGAATTTGTTAAAGATGTGTTAAAGGAAGTCAGATTTCATAGTTGATGGCACGGGATTATCTATCTGCATATGTCTTTTGACAGCGTTACAATTTCAGGCTCTGAAAATGATGTAACTATTTTACTAGAATAAAATAATTACAGTTTTCAGAGAGAAATCTAGGGCAGTAGGCTATGGGTCATAGGAAACACTTGCTTTGGCAAACATTTTACCACTCAAAATAAAACGTAATTATTTGAAATTATAAAATCTTTTTACAATGTTACAAGCCTTTTATTCAGTACTGGCAGCCTTCCTAAAAGTGTAAAGCTCGCCTGAATACACCAGCACCTCTATGGAACATTGTTTAATTCTTGTCAAACTTACCCACTTGAAGCCTTATGTTGTGAATATTTGAAATACATGCACGTGGCCTGTTGCTGGTAAATCTTTCTTACTAGTGGTTGTAGAGGTGGCATGTATTTATACTACATTTGCAGGGAAAGAGTTTATTTTCCGTCTTTTAGTGCGAATGGAGCTGCTCATGAGGAGAGATACGTACACTGTGGCTGTCCCAAGAACAAGTCATGATTATTTCTTAAGTACTATTAAACAACACGCTAATAAGGCATGCTAGGTCATGCGTTAGTGAATCCTTATGTTTGCTTTTGCATTTTGGAATTAAAATGATAAAATTCTTTAAAGTTAGCTGCAAAGGTTCTCTCCATAAAATGTTTCTTGCTATAAATTTCCTAGCTTTGCTCTCGTACAATAAACACAAAAGCAAATATATCCATTAGTGCAGCAGCAGCCACTCGGATTGGTCTTTTCAAGCTTGTTCTTAAAAAGTGAGATTGATTTAATGATCAGTGACTTTTTTTGTATCGAGGCTGCTTGTGTGTAGTTGTATTTTGTGCCTTGTGGGTGTTCTCCTGTCCCTCAGAACAATCCCCTGTAATTGATACTGTCAGCTGAGCTGTGTGCTCGATGGCTGCAGTGCCAGGGCTGCTCAAACCCTGCCAACAGAGAACTTGGCTCATCTTGATTTAAAGACAGGGACCCACCCAGCCCTTAGAAAGGGAAAGCTATTTTTTTTTCCCCGATAACTTATTACAGTTTCCTTTTACATGTATTTACATTTTATTGTTTACCTTTTGTCTTCGCTGCCTTTGATACCTTGTGTTCATGTGTTCTCTTGTAGTTAGGAGGTACAAACCCTATAGGTCTCATGAGCATCTTTGCTTTGTGGCTGTTGAGTATATTAGCACCAAATGGACCTTTCAGATGGTAGGGTGATTGTAGCAAATGCTCAGCTGAGTCCTGGCTACAAATCTGAGGTGTTATTTAAACCCCTTGTCTGTATGAAGACTTGGATTTCATCCCAGAGGGTTTTTTCAGACTTGCTTTCGCTGTGTCCAGTGCTAGGTGGATGTGACAGCCTGTAAGTGCTTGTCAGGTAAGCTCCAAAGTTGGACTCTTTCCTCAAAATGGACTGTGTGTGCCCTCTGAGTCTGTCCATTACAGAAAACACGCTGCCTTTGCCTCCGGTGCAGACTATTTCCTTTGTGTCACCAGTTCCTCTTGTCAGAGTCTCAAAATTCGTGGTGACTTCTTTCTGCATCTGAGAGGTTGACAGACACATCAACAGCTACATGGGCAAGTTTGCATCCGAGACCCAGGACACCCTTTTGGTCTTAAACGTGTTTCTCCTTTACTCAACTGAATTCGAGATTACAACAATTGTGGAAGTTATCAGCTGTGGAAAACAAAGCTTTTGCTGCAGCAGGTATCGGTACATTATTTGATAAAGAGTTGGTGGCATCCTCCTGGCTACCCCATCTTGTATTTCTGCTGAATCCTGACTGTGTTGTCATCTGCACGTTACCTGCCATGTGGCACGTTTCGTATACTTCTTTGGCAAAAGTGAGGAAAATACATCCATGTTCCACTTCAAAAATAGTGCAACCGTCTGTAAGACCGGTTGTGTTGGGTTGTGGGATTGCCGTGATCACACTGTCTCTTAAGGCAGATTGATAGCTACAGAGCTGCAGTTTCGGGGTGTGCCTGTGAATCGAGTGATAAAACAGCAAAGAAACCTGAAAATTAATTCGTATGTTATATGCGAGTAATTTTGATTTTTGGATTACTTTTTTGGTTAAGTTACCGTTATTTTCAGGGGCACAGCAAGAAGCTTTATGAAAAGCTGAGTTGACTCCAGCGGGTCAAAAGAGGTGGCTGAGACCTGGCAGTCCTCGGGCAGGTTTAGCGGGAATAGAAGGCCTGTTTCTAATTCAGGGTGATGGAAACCAAACCAGAAGCAAATAGCTCTTGTCAGGGGTAGGAACAAGTGCAGTGTCAGCAGCTTCCCTTTGTATTGCCGCAGAGCATGGGCATACAAGTGGTATTACTATCATGTGTACACATACATTTTTCTGTATATTCAAATATATATTCATGGTCTTTTAGTATTGGCAAACTGAGATTTTTCAGACTGAGAAATTTTTTTTTGAGGTTATCTGTGTGTATCTCTCCTTCGGGAAGCTCTGCCTGTCTGCATATGGACATTTTGCTCTGGTCTCTGGCTTAAATTTTTGCTTCATTCATTCCATCCTGTCCCTCCTAACCCCTCTTTTCTTTCATGACTGTAATGAATTAATGATTTTATGTAAATCTGGTGTGTGATGGACTTGGGTGTGCCTTGGGACTTGTTTAAGCTATCACATAGGAAATGCATCATCTGCTTCATTTTTTCTGCAATTGCAGTCAGTTTTTCCTTTATTCCTTCTCCCTACTTTCTAATTTTTTAATATTTTTTTTTTTGCTTAAAGCAGTTCTTTAAGCATGTTTAGACCATTTCCCAGGGTTTAAAGCTTTAATTCTTTTTTTCCATCCTCTCTCCCTGCTCCTCCCCTTTTATTTTCCACCTAAATAGGAAGGATAAAAAGCAACCATCCCTGCATTACATACCTGATTGCTATTCAGTTCCCAAGGGAGACGCCCTGAGAGCTAAATGCAGGGGCTGGAGGTCTGGGCTCTCTGGTTAGATTCACTGAATGTCACTAATTAGAGTAGAGTAACCACTTACATATTTATTCATGTTTCAGAACAGTTGGTGAGTCAATTGAGTGAATGAACTGGGGGCAGCTTCAATGCTTCTCGTGTGTGAATATGCTTAAAAGAAACCCCCAAACATATTGAAGTTGTTTCCTTGTGGCTTGCTGGTACAGACTAGCATGGCTGCAGCAAAATGTCATTTTCATGTGACTTTTTGGGTGACGCTTTTTCTAATCCCCCTGTCTTCTCCTATTGAAGAGGAGCTGATTCCATCCTCCAAAATATATATTAAAAAAATAATACTTCTCTTCTGGTGAGAAGAAAATAATGTTTCTTTAAGGCCATCCTCATTCTGTTTGTAGTTAATGGATTAATTTGCCTAAAGCTTAAATTAATATCCTTGCAGGAAATAAAATTAGGACAACAACTTGTGCTGAAGCGTTGCTGACAGCGCAGAATAACCTTGCAGTACGTGGTGGGGTTTTTTAAATGGAGCAGATTGATTTCCCCATAAACACCTTGAAGTGTTGCCTTTCACCAAAATTCTGTCTGAATTTAGCTCCTAATTGATAATAGCTCATTTACGTTTTCCGAGCAGGATGGTGACAGCCTCCTGGTCTCCCCTTGCTGAGAGATTTGCATTCCATCTGCTCTGGCTGTTGATTAGCAGCATGCCGGCTACATGAGCAGTGTTTCTGGCCGCTACGGTCATCTGTTGCGTTACAATTTTTCAGTGGGGACACGACCACGAAGCTTAAAAGCGCGGTTTGGGGAGCGAGAATAACGCTTTTGGGTTTTGCTGTTGTTAGAGTGCCCGGTGGGCTGCGTGGCTTGAAAGTGCATCGTTGGGTCCAAATTTCCTGGAGCACCACAAAGGCTTTCCAACACTTGGTGGACAAAGCTCTGAGTTCTCCCCTGCTTGCTGCTACTGCTGCTTTGAGTGCTTGCATCTCTATTCCCTTTGTATCACCCATACTTTAAATAAGGAGAAGTCTTTATTTAACAGGTTTTGCAGGGAACAATACTTCAAGTCAACCATAGCTTCAAAGCGGTCAGCATCTTCTTAACTGCTGCTTGGCAAAAGTTGCTGGGGCAGGCAAGGGACTGGCAGATTTTTTCGCACCAAAGCATGTTTGATTTCATTTACCCTTAACACAGAAAGAGCTGGTGTGTAAGGTGATGCGAGTATGTTTAAAGTTCAGCAAATGTAAAGGTAGGATGGAGAGAAGTGGGTCCCTGATACCTGAAATGGATTGTATGCCTCTCTCCTCTCCCCAGTGTTTTTAAAAGTGAGTCCAGCTTTTAATCCATAACAGTGTCACACTAAAATGTTCTCATTTAATTGTTTTGTGTTGTGTGGGATACTACAGAGTAAAGGTGAGGTTGCTCATTCTAATCCTGAACTTTTGTGCTCTAATTTGGCTACACTACCTGGTTTATAACCTCTGTTGCAGAATGTTTTAGGGCATGTCTGCCTTCTGTCACTGGTGAGTGTGCCAACTTGAAGGTGAAGCAAGTTGGTTTGCAAGAGATCCATAGATGATTTATTCAGGTTTATTGAAAATACTGTTTTCCTGTCCACTTGCACAGCTGATACTGCAATTGAGACTTAGAATTCAGGCTTTTTGCCATTGTCATGAATTGAGGTAAAATAGAATTAATTGTGGTGGCTCTGTAATGCATTCTTTGATGTGTAAATAAGAGGTGACTTAGGAAGTTGAGCCATTCGGGCTTTTTTACCCTCAGCATACTTAGAATTTGTGTTTGGATGCAAAACCTTTCTACTGGCAGTCGCTTCTGCAGTTTGTGTATTCCCTTCCCACCGGGTTTTGTTCTGTAAGCAATAGGAATTACTGAATGCTTCCTTTTGCCTTTTTATTTACCAAGTGCCAGCAGTGCTGTGCATTGAGCCTGGGGGAAATGTAGGGGGGGAATCACATGCCTCTAAATCTTTCTTCTCATTTGGGGTGTAAAAATCCTTTTCAAAAGGATTCCAGTTCCAGTCTGGCAGGGATGCTCCAAGAGGAGATACCCAGCCCTTGAGGTTTCTGGCTAGGGACTTGTGCTGTGCAAAAAGAAAGAGATTAGCTTGGAAGACAGACAGACAAACAAGTGCAGTCCTGGTCTCCGTTGCATTTTAATCTTAAACTAAAATTACCCCTTGAACACAGGAGCTCTGTTGAAGAGTTGAAGTGGGCACAGACTTTCAAATCAATCCCTTTGAAAGACCATCTTCTCTCCCCTTGAAGGAAGGGCATTTGCACTATAGCGTATTCCTACCATGTACTTAAATCATGGCAAAGCTTCCGCTTGCAAAGTGGTGTCTGAGGAATGCTCCTTTTACTTGAATTGGGTTTAAACAAGCCCTTTAAGCACAGGATGGAGAATCAGGGAAGGCAAGGGATGCTCCATGAATGTGGTTTTGAAAGAAAACAACTCCAAACTTGTGGAAACCTGCACTGGGAAACTTCTGCTTATCTTGAATTTACCGCAGCGTCTCCAGGCGTGCTTCAATACGTATTTTTTAATGAGTAGCAAGGTGGGGCTCAGCTGGGTGGCTGTGTGAGCGAGGGGGAAGGTAGCCTTGGGTAGGCTTTGTAGCGCTGCGAGGATCTTACAACATCTGTCGCTAGAATAATGCAAGAATTAAAACAGAAGAATTACTGCCTCGAGTAGATAAGCAGCTACCTTAACGCACATTTACTGGTGCTGGAACTAGAGGGATATCGTTTAAAAAGAGAAATGTTGGTTTAAATGGTGCAAAACGTTTAGGAAGACGCTGATGTAAACACTGATGTGAATTAAAAAGCTGGTATGTTTCCTCCTTCCTAGGAAGTCAAAAAGATCTGAACGTGGTTGGACTCAATGATCTCAAAGGTCCCTTTCCAACCATGAAGATTCTGTGATTCTATGGTCTGACTGTAAAGGTCCCCTGGTAAAATCTCGCACAGAGCCACTCTCAAGCCCCCAGTCATTTCTCTGAGATACCTCAGAAACGTGTTTTTCTTCATCTGATAATTGCTTGCTTATTATCTTCTTGCTAACTGTTTGCTCTTAATAGCTGGTAAAATAAAAAGGGAAAAATGAATTTTAGTAGTCTTCACTCTCTGGGGGGAGATTAAGCCATTGATAACGTGTTGGAAGCAGGCTGCTCTTTGTACTGTGCGTTCGTTGTCCTCCATATGGGGAGCCTGTAGTTGGTTCTGCATCATTTGTCTTGTCTTTCTGGTTGCTCTTAATATTAATTGAAGTCTTTCCCAAGACACAGTTTTGTTAATCTTCCTTTTGTCGTTTCTCTCTTCCTGCCCCTGCCCCTCCACCCCCCCCATATCCCCAACAAATATGCTCTCGTGTGTTGAAAAGAGGGTTAAAAGTAGCATTAGGGTGGTTTTTTTTAATGTTGGCTCTCCATTTATTCACCTGTGTTTTCTCCACAAGTATTAGTGTTTCTATTTCTTTGCTGAACTTCTGAATTTTGTATGTGCTGTAATTGTTATAAGGATGCAAATAGTTTCCTGGAGTGATGGCTATAAGTCTCTTATCAGCTCCAATTATGCAAAATGTTTTCAATTAGCTATAAATCCCTTTTCTACCTTCCTCCAGACAACACAACCAAGCAGGGCCCTCCTGGGACACACCGGTGTGCGGTGCAGGGACAGGCTTTCACTGTCTAAATTGTGTCCTGTCCCAGGAGTGTTACTATCAGAAAGCATGCTCTGCTACTCCCTGTATTCTTCAAAAGTTATCATGCTTGTAATTACACCATTTCCCTAAAGATTTTCAGTATGACTGCTGGCAACCTACGGGAGGAGGTAGCATCTCCATCTCCAGTTTCTCGCAAGCACCAATGGAAACAAATGACTGTTCTGGACTGCAAAGCTTTTTTTTTTTTTTTTTTTTTCCCCTGTACTGTCCAAAGTCATAGCAGGTGGTTAAGTGCTCCGTCCAATACCAGTAACTACCAAAGCGGGATGCTTTGTTAGATGGACTGGTGGCTAAATGTGAAATGGCAATTTCCGTGGTGCCGCGAGGCAGAGAACAGATGCTGTCACTGAGCAAAATGTTCCTGTAAGCTTTGAGGTGGTTCTGGCCCTGAGGTTACCACCTCCGTGTGCCACCGCAGAGAAGAACAAGGAGAAAGCAGAGGAGTTTCCCGACAAATACTTGTTGTATGGTGGCTTTATTGAAAAAGCTTGAAGCCTTCTGGATGTGGGTGATGTTTGCTTGGGTAACGCAGAGGAGAGGTACGTGCCTTCTGCCTGGTATGGAGAAGACTCCCCTGTTCCAAACAGTGCTGACTCCAGTTGGCCAATGTGTGTACTGAATTATCTGCAGCAGGAGGAGATAACTCTGGGTTTAAATAGCTGATTTTGCTGCTTGTTTTAGCCCTTTTCTTTGCCCCGTGTTCATGCTCCCGCTGCTGTTTTCACAGCAGCCTGACTGGGTCCGACCGGGGAGGGTTGGAGAATAACTTTTTCCAGCACATGGTTGTTTGATTGCACAGTTGTAGCAGAGCAGCTGGTATATATTTAAGCCCTCCCGTAAGTCGGCAGCCTTTCCAAAGGAGCGGGCTGTTGGACTGCGGGGCTTGCTCTTGGAGCACACGCACGAGGAGCCTGAACAGGGCATGGTCTTAATGCTGGAAGATGGCATTTCCTAAAGCTCCTGGAGTCCGTATCCTGCTGGTGACCACCTGTGAATCCTGATGAACAGCAAAGCTGCTTAGGATACAGGGGTCTCAATTCAGAGGAGGGTGGGCTGGCTGGTGGTGCAGCACAGGTGACCTGCCTGTCAGGCTGCATTTGCACTGATGGCTTTATCACCGTGAAAAGGTTGGTAGTTCCTGGGCCTCTTATTTCAGCATAAATTAGCACTTGTCTTGTAGGACTTGCTCATGTACAACCTGATTTTTGCCAGCAATTTAAAAAGAAGAATTAAAAAAATATATATACACGCACTGTAGAAACTGGTATTTGGTGGAGGGAGGGAGAAAGCACTGAAAGAACAAGACTTAAATTACATTTCAGGATGATTCTGCCCTGCATTTATCTTGTTCTTCAGGTGAGTGGGTGACAGGTTAAGTCTGTCGCAGCATGCATGTATGAACCTTGTTCAACCTTTTCAGTTCTTTTCTGGAGAGAAGATTTTCTTCCTAGTTTGTA
>JAOXNO010000004.1:2317293-2359702 GCA_028565335.1 Limnodromus scolopaceus
TAGATGATCTCTAAGGTCCCTTCCAACCCAAACCATTCTATGATTCTAATTGTAACAGCAAAACTGGGGACACTGGACAGAGCCTTGGGCTTGTCTGCTCCAAAGCTGTGTCGACCTAGCAGGGTGTTTTGCACCCCTCTTCCCTCCCGCCCCCCTAGCTACTTGGAAAGTGGTCATTTAGATACTCCTCCCAGGCGCACATGGTTAAACTAGCCATGCTTTTTGCACATCTGCTGAAGGGTTAGAATCTTTTTTCCTCTGAAATGAGAGAATTTGAAAAAGGTCAACTTTGAAGCATCATTGCACAGATGGCTTTGGGAAGCTGTCGTCACAGTAATGCCTGTGTAGCTGCGCTTGTACCGGTAGATTCCACTGACAGCACCACCACTCTCTCGCCTTAGTGACTTCCCTGTGATAGCTGACAGAGACTATTGCTGCGTTTTTTTGTTTGCAAAATGACTTCTTCTGAGTGCCAGATAGTTGTTGAAAGAAGCGAACCTGTAGAACAGCTCTGCAGCTGCCTTGTGGCCTGCAAAACCTCACGCTCTCTGAGCTACCAAGCTGGTAGCCAGGCAGCTGGGTAACAGCTGTCTTCTCACATCTGGCTACTGCATTACCCGTTTTTTCTGCACCTGAAAGTCATAGCAGGACTCTGTCATTGCTTTAGAATCTATGTTTGCAGAGTCACAAATATAAATAATTTACAGTAGACATTTGGTTGGATATCTGGCTTGTAGGCATGTTGTGGAGACGGCTGCTTTTTTCCAGCTAAATCATCTACAACAATCTGGCTGGTTTCCGTGTAAGATTTCAGTGATACAATCTAAAAATAAGGAAGCATAATTTTTACCAACTTGAAAATCATAATTTCTAAGGGTATTTTGAAATAGGTTCTATTCATTCTGTGTTAATTGTTAAAAACAACAAAATGGTGAACCAAAACCTGAGAGAACTTGCGTTGGTGACCTGCAGCAGTTCTTCCCTCCTCCTTCCACTACCCACACATAACTGCTGCGTGTGCAGGCAATACCAACCTCATTTGCTACCCGAGTGGTCATTTTTTATGGCTAGATTTAGGGAAATAATTTAATAACCAAATCTAATTTGGGCTAAAAACATTCATTAAGTGGAGAGCTGACCTGCTTATCCGTGATGGTTTAGAAAAGTAAGTCTTTTCTTAGGGGTTTGTTTTTATTTTGTTTTGTTTTATATTAACTAGTGCATGAAGCTTCTTTCTTGCTGATTTTACAGTATTTTAATTCAAGGTCCACTTTTTGGTTGATGGAATAAGTTCCGATGGAGTTGCACAGCATTCCATGCGTGTACAATTTGCAACTCGGAAGTTAAGGTGGAATGATATGACCGCCAGTGTTCCTTATTTGCAAGCAGAGTTGCCTGCCTTCCCCTTCCGATAGCAAGCATGTGTCTTAGGAAGACATTTCTGTATCTATACTTTAAGCACTTAAAAGTTTTCTCATAGAGAACTTTATTTGCCACAAGATGGGACATGAAAGTGCATGGTGAGTAATTAATTTATTGGAAGCTTTCAGTGAGTGATCCCGTTCGCAGCTGACCCAGGCTGGGTCTGTTGTGAGGAAGGGAGTTGCCTTGCGGAAGAACCTTTCCTTTGGAAAAACATCCCAATGAACATGAGGATGACGCATTAGAAGTGTAAAGGTAATCTTCAGCCTTGCGTTTATGAACTACGGAGTCTGATTTTAAGCTGTAAAACTTTTCACTCTACTGTGTAAAAGTTTGGGAAACTGTGCGTTCCTGGTGCTGCGGAACTGTCAAGGGTGTTAGAAAATTGTGATGGTTGAGTAAACGGACAAAGCTGACGGAGGTTTTGGAGGCAGATACCTGTATTATAGTGACACACTTTTTTAGATTTTTGAGAGTGGTAATACTCTCAATAAAAGTGGCCTTTTTTCTTTTCTTTTTTTTTTTTTTTCCTCCCCCTAATGTGCCATTGAGCCTAGAAGTATAAACAGTTACTGTCTTCACAGACCCGGGAACAAGAAAACTGTCTTTTAAATCTTGTTAATTTTTCAGAGCACAGTTCTGCTGTTGTAGACCTATTTGAGCCATTTGCAGGG
Source organism: Limnodromus scolopaceus (assembly GCA_028565335.1). Lineage (NCBI taxonomy): Eukaryota > Metazoa > Chordata > Aves > Charadriiformes > Scolopacidae > Limnodromus > Limnodromus scolopaceus. The sequence goes on from JAOXNO010000004.1 coordinate 2,319,390, forward strand.
GGCTTTTAGTTAGCAAGAGGCCAAGGACAGGGTGTAGAAAATGTTAAAAGTTTAGTGTTTTCAAAATGGTGCAGATGTTGAACTTGTGATCACCTGTCCAGTATGATTTGATGTGTTTAATGCCAATGTTGAGTTTGACTTGGGTTTGTGTTTTTTTTTTACTGAATAGATGGCAGAGTCCTCCTAATAAACAAAATTGCCTCCTCCCCAGCTGAAGTGTTGAAATTAACTTACTCAGATAAAACTGTTTTGTGACAAACAGAAGATGATTCAGAGAACTACACCTGGGCTGATCTCATAACAAAGCTAATTAATCTTTTTTAATTAAATGCCCCTTAAAATTCAGCGTGATAAACACTGAAGGATTTTTATATATTTTTTTTAATGATTACTTTTAGAGGGCACTGCTCTAACGAGAAAACTTGTACTCTGTGTTTTCTTGCATGGAAGTGAGTAAGCAGAGCTGCCTGGGATGCTGATCATTTGTGTATACACTTCAGCTGCAGAAAATGAGAAATTAAATGAAGGGTTGAAAGATGTGCTGAGAAATGAGTGCTTGGGACAGCGCAGGAATGCAACTTGCATGTTAATTTTTCAACTTCAGGCTCTATTTTAGGTGTGCCAGTGTCTGAACTCTCTGCAAACTGGAAAGTGTGGTGAGAGGGCAGTGCATCCAGATTGCTGCTGGTTTACCACTTGGCTTTGCAAGGAAAAGTGAGAGCCTTTCAGTCTTACTGTGTTTTTTATTCACCTCAGGCAATTGCCTAGGAAGATGAGGTCGGGAAGCTGCAATATTGATCGGACTATCTTCTTGGCAACCTTGTTCCTGGCAACTTCGTAGAGCTTAGGATAAATGGAGTATTAGGGCTATAGAAAAAGAACAAAAGGGAGGTTACCGATGGCCCTTCTTGGCAGCAGTAGCTGGATGCCTTTTAAAAACAGCTTCTGTTGTCATGGAGCTTCTGAATCCAAGGCCGGTTTCTGGCACCGTGATTTTCTCATGGCAAAAACGTTGTCCTGTTCTGGCCTTGGGGGAAAAATAAATAAATAAATGCAATAGCCTTGGCAGCACTCATCTATTATTGCGGCTAAATGACGGGACTGCAGTGGGAATGGGACCAAAGGGAAACCTTTTCTTTACAGAGAATCCTGATTATTTTTTTTTTAAAACTGGCATCCACCATGCACTGAAAAATATCTTTTGTAAGAAGGTGTTTGACATTTGGAGAAGGATTTTGAATAGTTTATATAGAACTTGCTTTTCCTCTGAGTCAGCAATGTTTTGAGGTTGAAATAGGGACCTGAATTCCTAATCTCAAGGTTTTTGGAAGGTCTTCCAGTAGTGTTTTGTTTGTGTTTTAAAGCCCATTTTCCTCTTCTAAACTTCAGATACAATCAAGCAGTTTAACACACTTATTTATCATTTCCTGAAGTGGTCAGTAATGGGCAAACCAAGATATTTATTAATTTATTTGGCATTGATTATGTTAGTTTAACACTAGGTTGCTTTCCTGAGCTTTTTGTTGTCTTAAAAGGTGGTATTTTGATTGCATAGAAATATTCATGTTTAACTTCCTGGTCAAAAAGTATACTCCGCTTTCTGATAAGAGGTTTTTTTGGTTTGTTTTTTTATTATTTTTGGATAGTTTCAGTGACTGAAGTTTAAAAACTTTATTGGTTTTACTTTTGCTTTGTGAACTTATTGAAACCTAGAAGCAAGCGATGACAGAAGTGGTTCAGTGTTTCTGAAGCAGGAAAGCAGTAAGCTTCTGTGCTAAAAGCATTTCTACATGACTTATTTTCAAAGGCAGGAAAGGATGATTACCCCATGTCGTGTCATCTATAGGTAAGCTCTTCTGCTAGAGGTGTGAAAACACTTTGGGCTGAAGAACTTGCCCTTCAGGTCCTTCCTTAAGAGTCAGCTCTGTTTTGATACTGTCTGATTCCTGTTATTTGGAAAGTTTCAGGCAGCCAGTGAATAAAATCACTGCATATTAAGTATCACACATTAATTTCTGTTGCTTCACCCGCCTGTTTGTGTTTTGTCCTCCGCGTTGGTGGCTGTTGGGTCAAGGATTAGGGTGTTCTCGGGCAAGTTGAGATGGGCCTTGGTGGTAGGGCCCCAGGGTAGGATGTTGCAACTGCTGTGACTCCGCTGTTAGAAATTACCAGCCCCAAACCAGAGTTATTTTCTGTCCTTCGGGTGCCTGCAAAGAGGGGTCTGTGTGGAGGCACTAAGCTGAGCAGGAGGTATGTGTGGTTCTGCAAAGCCTGCCTCAGGCTGGTGACCATGAGGAGGGGTGTAATGACACCTCAGGGCTGCTGCGGCTCTGCTTCACCAAAGAAGGGTTGGAGCCCTGTCATTTCGGGGTTTGTTTGCAGAAGGGAGGGAGCCCTCATCCTTGGGGAGTAGCCTCTGATCTGCAAGTATAATCGTCAGATAATAAAGACTCCAGGAGTCAAAACTTGCGAGTTTGGAGCAGCCTTTGGCGCCTTTGCAAATGCTTTTCTACAAGCCCTTGGATGGCGGCGTTGTAAACACCAGTCATCTGTGCAGGATTGTTTGGTTTTTTTTTTTTCTTTCTCTGTTTTACTCTTTAAAACATTGTCAAACTCAAAAAGAAGACAGCCCTTGCAGGCTTGCTTTATGTTATTTGCTTTTTCTATACACCCCCCCCCAAAACATTAATATAGTGTCTATAGGTTTATGGTATTTAATATCAGTGCCACAATATAAGAATCAGGAAATTCTAAATGTTAAAAGTTCACATTTAATATATATTGATACTGCTTTGAGGATGTTTATAGCTAGAAACTAATGCTAAAAGAAAAAGGTGGGGTTTTTGTTACGACAGTCCAGAGTGTTTATCTGCTAGTGAGTGAAGCTTTTCTGTAGATGCTCGTCATCTCAATTTAATAGCATGTATTTCAAAATCTATTTCTTGACCTTATCGAGACCATAATAAAATTCTATTTTCTCGTCCTTGTAGTAATACTAACCTTTTCTAGTCTGTAAGACTGCATGAGGATTCAGAAACTGTAATTATGGGGGGTATGAAGAGGCTGTTTTATTTCAGCATTAGGAGCATTTGGGACAGTGCTAGAATTTGTAGTTATAGTGTGATTTCTTTAATTTTTGCTCATTAAACTAATTTCTTAATTACTAGAAAACTCATTTTATCTTTGAAATTCTGTACTTCTGGAGATGGTGCGCTATATTCCTTAAAATAGCAAAGTGATCAGATTGCTGCTTTAATTGCAAATTTTGACTTGAGTTACAGAATTTACTTGGGTCTTTCAAGAGAGTTAAAGCAGTCCCAGAGCAGGGGGGGAGAAGTGTGGATCTGATGACAATTGCTGTAATTTAGGCCTCTTCCTTTAAACTTTGCTTATGACAGAGAGGTTTTATTTTCTGGGGAGGAAGAAGGTAGATGATGGGAACATTGGTCAAGGTGCACTTGTGCTTATGTGGGTTTTTCTCTCTCATCTTGGTGCGATTCCTTTTACAACCAAATTATGTGTTGCCTCAGAGCCCTTTGGACTTGATTGTTCTTCTTTCTTTGCATGACAAAGAAGGTGGATTTACTCTGAAGAAATATTTCCATGGCAGCCACTTAGAAAATTGTTCCGATGTTCTTCTGTAACAACTTTTTTTTTCCTTTCTATTTTGTTTTATAGACACAGATGAGGACACAGTGAAAAGGTGTTTTGCCACGTTTGAAGAGAAGTTCTTCCAGACCTGTGAGAAGGAACTTGCCAAAATCAACATTTTCTATTCAGGTAAGGTGCTTATTTTGTGTGTATTTGTGGAAAATACCGCAACACGAGAAGAGTCTGAGGCTCTCAAACTTTCAGAATAACCACAGTGGTCATGGAGGTCTACCATCAGGTAATGATAGGGCAGCTTTATATGGGAAACTGCTCTGATTTAATCACAGATGTGGAGCTAAACCATGGTATTTGAATGGAGGGAGAATGAAGGGCAGGTGATTTCATTGCTTTGCAGTAGCATCCTGTTGAACTTTATAAAGGTGCTCTTAAACTTAAGTGGCAGCTTACATATAGGGCACAATTTCTCAGCTTATCCACAGCGGGAGTCTCCTGTGCATGTTTTAGGCGTACTGAGCTCCCTCACTGGTGTTTCCTAAGTGTGTGCAGGAATAGCTATCATGGACTTCCCTGTGTATGGTAACATGACCATCTTGATGTGTCCAACAAATTTTTAAACACTTAACTCTTTCTTAAACTCTTGCAACTTTCTGGAGTAGATCAGCCCGTAGCAATTTGCCATTGGCTGTGTATAAAACCCTCCTTAGTAAATGGAGTGAAAATGTAATGGTGGTAAGAGTAGGGATGCCTAGGGGTTATATTTCAAAGTGCTATTGTTCGTTGTTTTCCCTGGGAAAGTTTGCTTTCCCACCCTGTGTTTTGAAAATAAACTTTAGAATGAGATAATTGGAAATTCACCCTGTAATGTTGCTACAAAAGGCTTCATAATAGTGTGCTCCAGTGCCACCCACCATTACACTTCAGCTGGTTTTCAGCCTCTTTTGGTAAGGTTTAAAATGGATTTTCAACTGGAAAAGTGTTTAAATATGGATACAGTGATGCATTGACTTCTGCTATACTTTCTCTTAACGTGTTGATTTATGAATTTGGTGCCATAAGCAGGATTTTTGCAGCACAATGTGGTAGCCTTTTCTATTTCATATTTTAATCCGGTAACAAAGGCAAAGTTGAATTGTGCAAAATATTTTAATAACTGTCAGGCAAAGACTTTATTGCTAGCAGAATCTGGGTTGTGAACACGAGAATACCTAAAAGTGTAATAGATGCAATAACTCTGCTCTTCAGCTTCCATCTAGGGAAGTGACCCTCTCGGGCTGGCTGTGCCAGCTCTTCTGGCTCCCTGGGGCACTGGTGTTTTTTGCCATAGCCAGAGTGGGTGTCAGGACAAGGGCAAGGGGCAGACTGTAGGTAGAAGCAGTATGTTTTATTAGGCTAGCTGGGTTTTACACTTTATAGGCATTTTTCTACATGCAATTCATACGTACCTAACTCAGAACTCAGTTGTTCTCAGTGGCTTTTTTTTTTTTCCCCTGTGAGATCTTCTGTTTCTATCCCAGATCTGAGGTAAGGCTTTTGTGCTCAGAAACTTGTCTTACTTTTCTACTTACATCAGCTGATCTAATAAGAGGTCCCGGGTACTACAAGCTAGACTCTGTGGAGGAAGTTCTGTCAATTCAGATGTACAATACAGATTGTAATTTTCCCTAATGAGGACCTGCTAGCACACGTGCACCCACATATACGCACCCATTCCAGCATTGTTTAAAATGGCATTAATAATATAGGACAGAGCTGGGTTTTTTTTCAACTGGCTGTCATTTCAAAAAGTTACAGGAGAGAATACATGTAATTTGAAAATCTCTTGTGATAAGATTAAAATAAGTCTTTTATTTGCAGAAGAGCGACGTGACTTTAATAGTACAGAAACCCTTTATTACAGTTATTAACATTAAGCTACATCAAGAAACGTTCTATCGGTGGTTCCTCTTCATCATGTCAGAAGTATGTCACGTTGGACCCTATTGTAACTCCAGGCATGTGTTGGCTTGGATTATGACCTGGTACATCCTATTTGTTATAGGCTTATTATATGGCTTATTACACACTTGTCTTTATGACAATAAATATTGTCCATTTTCAAGAAAGCTAAGCTTTCTGTTGATCTCCGCTTCATTTCCTCCTCGTCTTTCAGGTGAGCATTGCCAGGGATTGCCACAGCGTGGACAAGAGGAAATGGGCAGAAACTTGAGTATGAGAAGTTCCACCTAGACATGAGGAGGAACTTCTTTACTGTGAGAGTGGTAGAGCGCTGGAACAGGCTGCCCAGAGAGGTGGTGGAGTCTCCTTCTCTGGAGACATTCAAAACCCACCTGGACAAGTTCCTGTGCAATGTGCTCTAGGTGCACCTGCTTTGGCAGGGGGGTTGGACTAGATGATCTCCAGAGGTCCCTTCCAACCCCATATGATTGATTCTATGATTCTCTGGGGCTGGGCTGCTTCCAGACCCCGACTCTTCCCCGGTTCCCCAGAGCGCTGGGGGTTGGAGCAGCTGCTGCAAAATGCCTTTGCCTTGCTCGGATTGTCGGCTCTCATCAAACATAGCCTTAATTCCCCAGACATTTGTCCCAGCTCAATAGGAAGGAAAACTGCCATTAACTAAATCTGATTTGATAAACAGTTTGTGGTTATTTGGACTACGCTCAAGAAAATCTATACTCAATTGAAAGCGAAAAGAACGGCAGTAAAATTTTCAGATAGTTCCAGTAGACAAATGCTTGTTCAAGTGCTAAAGTTCTATTTGTGACCAGTTTTGGTTTGCGTTTGGGATCTTCTAGAGGGTGAGGTTTGGTGTATTCATAAATCAGCATCATCAGGATCTGCTTGAGCTACAGTTTAGTGGATACCATTTTTGTGGTTCATTTAGCAGCTGGTTTTATTCTTTGTAGGAAGCTGTGGCTTTAACTTGGTAAGCAAAGTATTGAACATGATGTGTACAAGTAGGAAAAGGAAGGAGTGCTAAAGGAGCCTGCCTAGATTGCCCTGAGCTGGGTCCCTGAGATGTTTGATTACCTCCTGCCTGGTGAAACAGAGTTTGATCACAACCACGACCATGTCAACTTGGGGGGAAATTTTCCTAGCTGCTAGTGGGTAGCTTTTTAATGATCCATATGTGTGAACTTTTCTTTAAACTTGGAAAAGAGAGTCCAAAATGACTTGGAATTGCATAGTTGAGATTATATGTTTAGGTGGTGGTTTTTATTCAAGATCTAGAAGGTATTTTTGGGCAAAGCTGCTTCTTTATTGCTTTTTTGTTGAAGCCTGCCTCTGTTGGTTTTAGATTTCTCCTTGGTCTTTGCCCTAAGTTCATACTTGAGTCGGTCCTCAGGGGGCATCAGGTCATGCAAAACGCCACAACAGCAGAGTGGTTCCAGTTTTGAAGTGTGTGCTACTTTTTTCTAACTCTTTTGAGCGGTGTATTTTTTTAAAAAGTGACTTCTCAGAGTGCTAAATTAGTGATAGTGGTGGATGTCTTTTCAAATATTTTGGAATATGTTGCAAATTGAGAAATTAATTTCCGTTCTGCTTTGCCATTTCCCTAGGCAATTCCCTAGGAGGTTTGAAGAATAGCAGGATACATTTTGTCTTACTTTGCTTCTGCTATGAATCTTGCTGATAAAATACTGCCTTTACAAGATGAAATGGTTTGTCGACTGGCTAACTGGAGTCAGTGCAATAGAGTGGGCAGGAGGGAGAAGAAGGTGGCAGGGCCACCATTTCTGAGGACGTCATTATTGGACTGGTTTGGTGGTCTTTAAAGCCTTATCCTCAGAGGACTGCGGTCCTCTCCTGCGGTTGGAGAAGGCTGCATGGGAGACAACACATGACTCTCTTCAGCAGTGCGTAATTAAGAAGAATGTTTGTATTTGGGGATGATGCTTTTTTATGTATGGTGGTTTGCAAACAGATAGGAAAAAACTGCAAAACTATTTGAAATAGTTTTATAACTATTTCAAAATGTAATCTTTAAATAGTTTCATTGGGCTGATGGATTTTAAGATTTTTCTGGATGTAGGGACAATGGAATGGTGCTTTCAATTGAAAGATGTAAATTTAAACTCTTCCATATTTAATAATTTGATCCGAAAGACTTCTCAGTGTATCACCAGATGATTTAATGTAACGTTCTGAATACAGAGTGTGAACTTGTGAGGTTTATTTATGTGAAGGCTTTTGATTCTAACAGCTACTCTAACAGATATGTTTCTTTTGCCGCAGAGAGCTCCCAAAGTGGGGAGAGATTACTGTCTGTGTGCAGCCTGACCTTGTGTGGTTGTGGGCTGTGGGCACCTCTCACCGTGGGCTGCGTTGCCTCTGTTCAGCAGAGTCCTTGCAGCTGTAGGAGTTGTCAGAGAGGAGTTGCCCTTTCCTGTCTTTTTAAAACCTCTTGCTTTAATAAAGTTTATAATCAAAAAAGTTACAGAGAGTTTCAGGCTCTTCCGGACTTGATGTATATATATTTATCCCTATTTTCTCTTCGCATTCTCCTTCTGAAAAGTACCTGATGCAGAGCACTGTAAAATTATTTATGGAGGAGTTTTGCTCTTAAAATTAACCAGAATTTATTAAGTCTGAGGAAAAGGTCAGAATTGTCCCCATAAGAATAAATCTTACTTCTGGGGGGGGGCAATTGAGAATTACCATTCAGTGGTTATATAAGATACTAATGCAAAGAATTAAATTGACAGCCAGGAGACTGTTGGGCAGAGCTTTGGGTTGTGGTTTCTGGTGCAGTGGTGTGTGTCCTGCTGGGTGGTTCCTGGTGGCTCCAGCTCCCAGCCATCTGCCCCAACACCATCAACCTGCTCGGCATTTTCCTGGCCAACTCCAGCGCCCAGGGTCTGCGATGGAGCTTATCAACAGAGGTGCTGAAGTTGTAGTGGGGAAAAAAGCCTTGTACAGGACAAAGAAAAAGATAATGGTGTCAATTATGCTGGTTTTAGCATAAGTAGTTCGTTATTCAGCCTAAAAGATTATTTTCTGAAACTACATAAAGCAGCATGTTTAAAGGAACACCTTTTTCATACTTGAGATGTGAGGAAGAGACTGACTTGCTCTGAAAACACATCAAAATGGTATTTAAATTCAGTTGACTGTGCCTTTAATCAGTGCATAATGAGGCAGTGCTTCTAACCTGCCTGAGCCTAAACTGAGGAAAAGCGGCATAAAATTATTACAGCGGATCACGTACAGCAGCTAGTAGTGTTGTAACTCCTGATCAAAGCAGAAGCTGTGTTTGTCTGTCACCGGGAGCTTGGCAGAAGGGTAGCGCTGCTCTCTGAGCTCCAAAATTCAGCGTTGCATTTAAAGTGGTGGGTTTTTTTTTTTTTTTCCTTTGATTTCCTTGGTGTCATATAAAAAGATAGTAAACAGATCGTCGGTAGTGGGTGCAGAGATATGAAAAGCACTTTGCTTACTGTCAAGTTTCATAATATTGTCTAACAGGGTGGTGTTGTTTTTTTTTTTTTCTTAATACTTCTTGTACTTTTGCTTTATTTGAGAGAGGCGAGCGGCTCTCCTTTGCCCGCAGAGCAGACGTGTGGTCACTGCTTTGGTATTTGGGTGAGAACCCTATCTCTGCCCGCCTGCCTCCGGCCGCGGCTCTGCCAGTCCCTGCGTCCCTCTGCTGGTTTAGAGCCCGTAGGTAGGGGTGGGCAGCTCAGCGGGTCGGGCTTCTTCCATCCGTGACGGGTATTTGCACAGTCCTGGAATGAGCATCCTCTAGAAAATCGGGTCCGGGGTGGAAGTCGAGAGGTCTGAGTTCATTTCTAACGCTGCTTTAGTCTGTGCTGAAGGGACGGCCCCTTGGTTTTGAATATATTAATTAACACCTCTCTGACGGGGTGGCTGCTTTTTTTTTTTGGCGAGAGTGTATGTTATACACAGGAGTGCATTAAAACCTTTGACAAGAAGGAGCTTCATAAAAAAGAAATATGCAGAGGTGTTGAATTTAACGTTTAGTTGGGGATGGCCATGCCATAGGTTACTCAATGCGGCGCTTTCTACCTGCAGGCACGTTACTTGAGGAAAAGGTATGCTTTTATGGGCTCGGTAGGCAAGTTGCTACCCACTCATCTGACTTTTTCCTTTCCTTGCTCACAGAAAAGCTTGCGGAAGCCCAGCGCAGGTTTACTACCCTTCGGACTGAGTTACAGTCAACTTTGGATGCACAGAAAGAAGCCAGTGGGGCTTCCACGCTGCAGCGGCGCAGAAAGCCGGTCTTCCACCTCTCCCACGAAGAGCGTGTCCAGCATAGGAATATCAAAGATCTGAAATTGGCCTTCAGCGAGCTCTACCTCAGCCTCATCTTACTGCAGAACTACCAGGTACCTGCACAAAAAAGGGGCGGTTTTACAAAGCCCTGTGTGTAAGCGTCTCTGTGCTTCTGCTCTGTGTATCCTTGAGTTGCCTCATTCAAGCCAGTTTTTTATTTATTTTTTTTATTATTTTCTTTTGTGGTCTCTAAACATTTTTAAAGAAAAGGCAGATGTCTAGCAGCTAGCAGCATATGCCTTGGTGCTTTTTGTTGAGCTAGAAATGCTGAGCTGCAGAAGGACCTTCTGCCGCCTTTTTCTGGGCTGGCTGACCCTAGCACGCTTGGCCCAGCCATGGTCAGAACATGAAGTCACATCAGGACCTCCTTCTTCTGTCGTGTGTTATTCTGCGCAGGGCTGGAGCTGGCAAGCTGTCTCAGAATTTCTTGTTAAAACATCAATTTAAAAAAAAATATGTTTTTAATTCCGTAGGATACAGGCTCGTTTGCCTTGAAGTATGAAAAAACCAAATCTTTATTGTACTTGGATTTCTGGCATGAAAGGCCATGGTAAATATTGCAGATGCTGATTCTGTTCCAAAAATCTTCAAACAAAAATATGAAACTGTTAAGATCTTTTTTGTGGGGCTAGCTCTTTTGGTGTTAAATACTCTGAAATGCTTTTAAATATCTTACTGTGAGGGTTTTTAGCTTGTTAAGTAAGAATGATTGAACTTAAATACACTACATCTATACTTAGATCTTTACCAGCATTATACTGGAGATTTTTACTAAACAAAACTCACTACAGAATTACTTGAATACCACTCTGCAGTATGGACAAAACTAAGTTCTTCCAAAATTCTGAGTGCTTGTTCCCCTCCTAAAGAGATGTTAGGTCTTTAAGCAGGAGTCTGGAAACTATTTATGAATTTCTCAGTAAAGCCCTTCAACTGTTAGAGAGAGCTTCTGGTTCAAAATCCTGGGAAAGGTAGAATTTCTGTAGCTTTTCATGAATGGAGCGAAGTAGTATTACCTGCCATGATTTCTTCACTTAAAAAAAACAACACCAAAAAACCAGAAACCACAAACAAACACAAAAAGCAAGCTCTCACTCTGTTACCAAAAAATCACTTCTGAGCCTTGATGAAGAATTTAAATAGGGGATGACATTGGTGATTCCTTTGGCAAAATCTTTTCTTACTCTTCATCAGTAAAGAAAGGCATCTTGCACACTTAGAATTTTGCTACCATGAGTCCAGGTCCGCTGTATGTATCCTAAATATTGATGTAAAGTCCATCTGGATTTGATAGCTTTCACAGTTTTCAAAAGGAGCAGATCTCTCTATAACATATCCTTAAAGAGAGAATGAGACAAATTGGTTCAAAATGGTCTTGAAGTTGAGGACAAGGAATACAAGTACTTAAACAGACATAAAACCAAGTCCTAGGATAGTATTCTTAATCACTTTTGAACTTAGAATATAAGAACTGGGAATAATCAAGATCTTGCAATACTGGAGAGGAAAAACAATAACCTGATGGGAGGATGGTGTAGCTGAGGCCTTCATGTAGGAGGTAATATGAAGTCAACAGTGGCATTATAAATACCAAACTATGACTTTGATGAAATGCTGAAGTCTTGGGTTGGGTAACTAAGCAAGGAAAATCCACGTGAAACAAATTCCTCAGTCTGTTAGGACTGAAGCAAGAGGCAAGTTGCCTGTGTTCATTCATGAGGTACACAAACCAAACATTAAGTCAAACTATAACTTGTCTCCACGGCAGCTGTTGCTTAATTTACCAGTGATTAAACTTCTGATAAAATAAATTTATTGTAAATATATCATTCTAGAGTGCGTACATATGTAAATAAATTATTTAATTGAAATACTGTGTTTTAGAACAAAAAAACCTTGAGAAAGTAAGTATATAGTATTCACTTATGTATATGCTGCATGCAATGTAGTACATTCATGGGACAAATAACAGAGGCTGAATCAGTCTTACTAAACTACTGTGCATTTGCCTTGTTGGTGCATTCCCTCATACATTTGTATACGAGCAAAGATTTTTGCCGCCTCCGATTGATTCTAATTGATCCATCACTGTATTATTGCATAAGTTGTACTGTTTGGTTTTTTCCACCTTTAATGACAAAACATGCCATTAGCTGATTCACTTCAATGGATTCCATTAGTATCCAGCAGAAATAGAAGTCAGGCTTGGAGAAAGCCCCTTGCCAAACAAAAGCATCACGAGCAGCAAGAACAGCAAAACACCAGACTGGGTAAATGATGTTTGACTGTTCCGTTTCAGAATTCCATCGCTGCATGTTCCTTGTGGGAAGTACCACTGTAACCAAGAGTGTTTTTTATCATGCCCTTCAGGGTTGCAGAATTTTTGCAGCCAGTGGATGAAATGCTGCTGGAGAGGCTGTAGGGTGTCTGGTGTAACCTGACAGACTGCCCTACACCCGACAGACTGCCCGAGGCACACCAGAGTTAGGCTGTGATTGCACACGTGGCAGACAATGTGGTGGTACTTTGGGGCTACAAAGAAAAATCTCTGACCAAAATCATCATTCTCTTGCATTTTTCATTTCAAATTTCTGATGTTTCAGATCTGCTCTCCCTGGGGTGGGGTGCTGGCTTTCCCAATAGAAAGTAATTAAAATCTCTTGTCTGCAATAACGCAGATTGTTAATGCATTGGCTTCCTGCTCCTGTCTCCCTAGCCTCATTTCCCCACCTATATGGTAGGGGTCTGGTATTAAATCACTCTAAGCAAAATTAGATTGAAAATAATTTCAGTGAGTAGTTGCCGCCTCTCCCCAGGACACTGTATTTTGCCATTTTCTCTGTTTTTCTTTCCAAGCTACTTCCTAAGCTTTTTTAGACCTGAATCTTGCCATGGTCTCTCTGTGTTCCTGCTGTTGCTTGAATGAAACATTGAGTCTTTCCAGTGGTGTTTTCTGTGTAATGAAATGCAGGATTTCAAATGCATCTTGTCACAGCAATTGCCCGCAGTGTGATGAGCTTTGCCTGTCTCAGTTACTGTGCATTAGAGGAGTGTTGGGTCAGGGCTCATATGTAACTTAGAAATCAACTGCTAATTCTTACTTTAACGCAGCATCGTGTGCTTATCTTGACAGACTAGAGAGTTTCTTCTCCCACGCCTGCAAGCCTAAACTAGTTTTGCAGTCATCCTGCAATGTCCTCTGTGGAAAAGGATGCTGTTGTGGAGATGCACTTGTCTGGATTTCATCTGCAGCATTTAAAACTTTTTCACAAGTTTTCTGTTGTGCGAGGATTTCCCTTCTCTAATGCACTTGTCTGGAGAACTTGGTTTGAAACCAATGTGAAGTTCAAAGGAACTAGTCAAAGTCAGTAGCTTAACCTTTTCAGAAGGGAAAACCCTTTGAAGGACTGGTAATGATGGCAGGAGTTGGGACAAAACGTAGTCTTTCTGCAGCTTTATGTTTTTGTTGAGAGCTCGTTACAATTACTGCTAATCCAGAGACCAGTTGCTGGGTTGCAGTACATGGGATGTATGTGGCGAGGTGTACCCAGACAGAGGGAGTATGAAAGCATACAAGCTTTGAGTATGTCCACAGGTTATTTATCTTCAGTGAGGTTTCATCAGGAATGTTGTCACTTCCTGCATTAAGGAGGAAAGTGTCAGTGATTTGGCTTTCCAGGGAATACGAGGTTTAGGTAGTTGCCTGCAAGTAAGTTACCTCTTTTTATGCCCTTGAATCCCACGTTTTTTCTGTTATTTGCAAGGGATATGTATTATTTCTAATGAAGTAATAAGTCAAAAACTTCTGGACAATAGATGTAATAATTTTGATTCTTCTTATTAACTATTTCGTTTTTGCTAGCACTGGAAGTATAAACATTTAACTTTCTTGGGAGCTGACAGAGGTTAAAAGCCAGTAACTGTTTTCCCTTCTCTGCAGAACCTGAATTTCACCGGCTTCCGCAAAATCCTAAAGAAACATGACAAGAACCTGGAGACGGCGCGGGGGGCAGAATGGCGGGTGGCCGAGGTGGAGGTGGCACCCTTCTACACCTGCAAGAAGATCAACCAGCTTATCTCCGAAACAGAGGTAACGATGCTAGTCCGGGCACGGCTCCTCTTCAAACTAGAAAAGACTATTTTCTTGTTTGCTGCTGATTCCTATAGGGTTTTGCCCTCTTTATAGCTTGTATTCAACACCAAGACAACTATTCATTGATTTTTGAAGTGCTACTGATTTCTGGCACTGCTTACATAAATTTGGGTATGTTCTTTTCAGCTGGTAACTTTTCAGTCTGAAAAGCTCATGCAGGATTAGCTTGTGTTGTGTAGTAACATGATGCACCGTGGTGAGCTTTTCATATCTTTGCTACCGTGTATTACAAGAGTATTGGGCCAGGGCTCAAATATAACTTGGAAATCAACTGCTTTGGTTTTGGTTTTGTGTTGTTTTAATGCAGTACCGCGTGCTTATCATTAGAATGAACTTCTGTGATGTATATCTTTATCTCCTTAGGAAGTGGTGACCAATGAGCTAGAAGATGGAGACAGACAGAAGGCTATGAAACGTTTGCGTGTTCCACCTTTAGGAGCAGCTCAGGTGAGGGACGGGGTTATATAGCGACGCTGCTTCTCCAGCTTGTCAAGGTGCCAAATTAGATTCAACATTTGAACATAGTGAAAATAATTGATGTTAGCACGCTCCGCAAATTGTGAGGGGGAGCATGGTCACATAATCTGCTTTAGTTCCGGAAGATTTGGAAATAGCTTACTTACTATTCCTAATGCTTGCAGACGAGGTAATGAAGGGATGAGATAAATAGTAAAAGGAAATTTGCGCTAATAATAACATATGCTTAGTGTTTATGTGGTCTGGCATATTTTTCAAAGGGCATTGAGACGCCCAAGCTCTGTTTCCACACAGTAACAACATAAGCAAGAATATTATGCAGCATTTTAAGTTTAAAAAAAAAAAATAAATAAACCTCATTTCAAGAGGAAGAGTGCGTCAGAGATCAGAACATTGTATCCCTGGGTTTAAGTTTACTCTGCAAATTAATCTGACTTTACTGATAACCTGTTTACCCCACCTTACTTCCACCGTTGCTTTGTTCACAGCCTGTACCAGCCTGGACTACCTTCAGGGTTGGATTGTTCTGTGGGTTGTTCATTGCACTGAACGTCACTGTCATACTTTCAGGTGGGTATCCTCGGCTGGACACGTCTGGCTCTCCCACCCTGGTGTGGATATGTTCTCGTCACACAGTGGGGGCCTGGATCTGAACTGGGTTGGTCAGGATGTTCTGGGTTAAATCAGTCTGAGTGAGATCACACTGTTGTGAATTATTAGTTCTGCTCAGTTAACAGGTTGTGAGATGTTAGATACACAGATTTTGGCGTTTGAACATATTATGATTTTTTCTCCTGGTTTCTTCCTTACTCTTGGAAGGATGTTCTGGAGGTGCAACATCCACATATAAAGCCAAATTTCTGTTATTGTTCTGTGAACTCGCAGCCCTTTCCCACCTTGAGAGAGGTTCTCGTAAAATGTAAATTTTGCATGGTACTGCCTGCCTACAGAGAACGAGACCAGACATAGAGCCATGTGAGCGTGGAAATCCTAGAAATGTCTAGGATTTCCATGCCTGCTGCCTATCAACGGAATGAATTGGGTTTTTTTCTTGCTGGCAGATTTAGGCAAAGTAGTTTAAAAGCTACCATAAATTATTGCACATCCCAGGCCTTGGTTTTATTCTGCTTTACACCTTCTGAGTTTGGACTCTGATTGGAGTAAAAGCCATGTTAGTACCATAGATCCAGATACAGCGCTTAAGACAAGCGGCTTTACTAATTGTGTCTGTGATTTCAGTAGTGTTGTAACTTGCTTAAGCAGTACAAAGGAAAAGGCTTAACAAATGAACCTACGAGCTCTTGCATTAGGGAAAGCCCATGTCTCTGTTTTTGACTTAAAAGAATTTTTAATCAGATGTTTCTGTAATTGGATCCAGTCATCTCTTGGGATAAAATTCCTCTGTTTGAGAAGCTGTTTGCAGTGCTTCTCTTTTGGTCTTGCTGTGGTAGAGGCAGAAAGTTGACCCGTCTGTGTGAAGGGTCCGTTTAATGTGTATAAGCTGTTCTTTATTCATTGCATCTTTTTTTTTCCCGTGACTTACATCTTGATCTCTATGTGAGATGCAAATACGATTCAAGCCAATTGTGTTTGCTTTATCTCTCAGTATTAAGAATGAAAAAGTGAAACAGTTGTGAGAATGAATTCATAAAAATGATTATATCTCTAAAGCTGATGTTACTAAACTAGTGTGAATAATAGGTGTGTTTGTATCAGCAGACATGATCTGATACCTGTACGTTACTGCGGATGTTGGACAAAAACTGTATTTGAACTGCAAAGTGTTTGTTTTTAATTGGATATTAGTTTGCTAACCTCTATGCTACATTTGCCAAATTGTTTTTATGATTTGATTGACAAAGATAGGATCTTAGCGTGCTGTGTTTAGCATCTGTGAAATAGTCATTAGAACATGACTTCTAATAATAACCCACTTCTGTATTGCATGATTTTAAAACTAGAACAGCACCGTTTTACATAGATGAGTTCATAATAACCTGGGGTCTGTCAAAGGCTGCAAGTGCTGTATGTGGATCCCAGGAGGGTGTCACCCTCAAGAAGCCTCACTTTCTGTATCAGCTTTCCTAGATGCCAAGGTAGGGTGTAGTTAAGTTTGAAAGTTCATGGAGATGGGCCTGTGTTTAAGCAGAAACCTGTGAGATTTCATGCAAAATCTCAAGACACGTGCTGCAGCGGTGCCCTGTCTCCTGTTTGAGAATTGAGCTGCGGTGCCATTGGGCTTGTCACCATCGTCCTCTCTGGGCACCTTGTTCAGAGCCTGCACGTGCTGAAGGCATGAGTGGATGAAGCGTCACGTAGCTGCTGATTCTAGGAAGTGACTTCGCTTCTATTGGATTTAAGTGGAAACAGCGTATGAATGGAAAAATCACTTTGCCTTGGGGCTGTGGTACGGAGCCCTGGTCTGGGTCATGCCAGTTTGAGACCTTGTACACCTTTGCTGGGAGCTTCCCTGCAGGTGGGGTCCTTGGGGGTCTTCAGTCAAACTGCCCAGCAGAAGTGACGAAAATGGTTCGGTCAGGAAACGTGAAAAGGGACTCAAGTCTAGCCTTGGCACTATGGAAGCTACACTAGATGGGATCTTAGTATCAGAGGAGAGGACATAAAGAAATAATTTTAGCTTGTGTGTGTTAGCATCTCAGCCGCTTGTACTGTTTGGTATCTGCTTTTTCTCCAGAACCAGCTGCTGTTCCACACTGCGATTACGGTCCTCTACCACCCTGAGGGTCCAGATATAAGATTAGCAGGCATTAGCTATGGAAGTCATATACTATACTGTCATATAGAACTGTGTTCACCTCAGGATAAACCTTTGTCTGGGTGTTGCTGTTTCGGGTTCTGTCTCGTCGCTTCTTATTCAGTATTTTTTGGGCTATTCTGTCCTGCTTGGAAGGTCCCCCCTTGGTTTTGTCTGCAGGCATTTCAGATTAAAATTTGAAATCGCTGCTTTTGCGATTCCATACTTAAGACTCATTTCTTTCAGCTTCTTCAGGGTGTGTGATATTTCTGTCCAAAATTGACTCTATTTCGCCTGAATCCTAATAGTCTCCTCAAGTTCTAGATTTAAAGCAACAGTTCTTGAGTCATTATTCCTTGCAGAGTTTTCCTCCATAATTTTATGTGTATAAAGTACAGATGCTGGACAGTTGAAACTTCTTATGGATATATTTTCTCTGAAGAAAAGTTTGGAAAACTTGTGGCTGTAATTTAGACAGGAAGGTTTGTGGGAATAAATTCTCAACATCAATTCTGTAAAACCGCATGTTCTTTTTTTCCCCTCTTAAAAAGCACGTGGGTGAGAAACACTCAATGAAACTGAATCTGAGGATTCAAATAACTATATTTTATTTGTGCTTTTATCATGAAACCCGTGTCGGGCAACCGGTGGACAGTATTTTGCAAAGGGGCTTGTGCTAGAGAAAGCTGCTGCTGTATAAGGCTGCTTGTTGTTTGAAATTAATCAAATTTGTTTCCAAAACGCTGAAGACTGAACAAAGGAAGCAACAGGCTTTCCACTATTGCTGCCTTATGTTGGGTTTTCTGTTTGGGTGCAGCTGGATATTATATTGCTAGTTATGAATATGTATTACATTACAGTTGTATTGAGTTCGGTGATTAGGCACAGTTTAGCATTGTTTTAAATGCTGTAAATGGCCCTTCTTGGTTTTGTGGGGAGCTGAAGTATTTGTGTATCTGTCTGTTGGGATTTCATCTCCATTAAACCAGAACATTTAAGTGCATATAGTCACGATTTATGCTAGCGCTGTCCCTCGTGCCTGTAGTGTGCGACTGTAGAAGCTGCTAATGACCTGACCACACTGGCTGGAGAGGGAATTTTCTCCGGAATGCTCCTAAATGCTCTGACAGGCTGGGCAAAAAGTCCTCTGCTTGCTGGAATATGCAGGTGCGTACGAGGGTCCCCTGTTTTCACAGGGTACAGCCGAGCATCTGAGCACCAGCGTGAAGCAGTGGAGCACAGATCTGCTTTGTGACACGGCTTGTGCTGTCGCTGAGGTCGTTTCATCTTTGTCTTTGCCAGGTGTGGCTTTTATAGATGGACCAAATGTGTGGCCACTGGTGAGAATCTATCGAGGTGGCTTTCTCCTGATAGAATTCCTCTTCCTCCTGGGTATCAACACGTATGGCTGGAGACAGGCTGGAGTGAATCACGTCCTCATCTTCGAACTCAATCCCCGCAGCAACTTGTCCCATCAACATCTCTTTGAGGTAAACAGAATGGACTGTAGGAGTGGTTGAGCTGTGCGGCGTATCAGGAGGGTAAATCCTGCACCGTTTCCTGGCAAGGAGTTCTAATACAATTAGAAGAGGAAGTTGCTGAAGTCTGATTAGATTACAGGATTGAGCACTGCTTTCCCTTTTCTTATAATGAGAATTCATTGTAGGTTTCGGAGCCGTGTTTTCCTAAGGTATCTCTGTGTTTTTTCTGTCTTTCCGTAGATTGCTGGCTTCCTGGGGGTTTTGTGGTGCCTGAGCCTCCTGGCATGTATATATGGTAAATTCACCTACATCCCTATGCAGGTGAATCCACTCATCTTGTACGGCTTCATGTTGCTTTTTCTCATCAACCCTACCAAAACCTTGTATTACAAGTCCCGTTTTTGGCTGCTCAAACTATTGGTAAGTCTCAAACCTGTTTTAAATAAATGAATTTATTAAAAAACCACTGAGCAGTAGCAGTTTAAATATATCCAAGTGTCAGTAAACTTCAGGAAAGGGGAATGCTTGTACCACTGTGCATTCATGGAGCAAACCTGATAAGGTATTGACTGCAAATGGTTGTTGAGCATGGGTTTACAGAAGCAACTTCTGCTTTCCTGTAGCAGTCTGTCATTATCTTTGTATTGCAAGTAGCTACTTGTTAATCTTCCTGTAGACAGCTGTATACCTGCTTTTGCACATACAGAAACACTTGGATACCTTTCCTTGGTTTTCCTTAACGCAGCAAAACAGTTTGATTAGGGTTAGAGTGCTTTAAGGCAAGGCTGCATGGATGCTCCTCAGCCCAATCGGGGTGAGTGGCGACATTGAGAGGGTTCAGTGATGGGAGAGGGAACCTTTGCAAAGGTTACTGCTTTTAAAATTGTGTTCGTGGGTGGTTTTTTTTCCCAGCAAATCTGTTTGTGGTCTTAAACAAACTATTTATTTTACACCCAGCTCCTACTTTCCAGGTAAGATAAATCTGGTAAATTGAATGTAAGTATGTGTGCTACTTCAGTGTTCCAGTTATAGGTGGGAGCTCCAAAAGAACAGTTTTCAAATGTGTTGGATAGTTCATAAATTTCCTCCCAAATGGCTGTTTCAAATGTTCATTTCCACCCTATATGCCCTTTTAAATTGACTTTAATCAAGTTGGTTCCCTCGATACCTTATTCTTGCTGGAACCGCTCAGAAAGCATCAGATGGAAGAGGGTTTGGCTGGCTAATGTTATTCGTAGAATCGTTTTAATGCCAGTTAAAACAATTAACTTTATCTGGAACATGACAAAGATGAAACGTAGAATCATGCTTCAAGCGTGTGCGTGCAGGTATGCACACAGCTAGTTAACCTCTGTGCGCTTACCTCTGGTATTTGATTTGCTGGCTTCCTACTGTTCAGTGTCTTCCTTTTTTGCCTTCCAGCATTCAGCTATCTCTCCTAGATATACCTTTAGTCCCAAGCCTCATTAGTCTTACTGCCGTCCCTTGGTGCTAGGGGAAGCACTGGAAGTGCTCTCACCATGTGAGCAATATCTGTGCTAATTTACCTTAATATCTTAACAGGGTAAGATTCTCAGTCTTCACAGAGCTCTTAGGCAGTTTCCAGTACCGGCTGTATCCCAGCTCTCTCTAGACTACACTACAGGCTGCCATACAGGCATACCTTCGAGTGTGCCGAGGCCAGTCCATCCCAAGGTCTCCTGGGGAAAAAAGCTTCATCAAAATGCAAGATCACCTTAATGGTAGAAAATGACACAGTACTTCTGACTGTGTGTTATGTGGAAGGAGGAAGGGGGGGGAAAAAAAAGAGGTCAGACAAACCACATAAAGAGTAGCTGTTAGGCATTTCTAATTTTTATTGTATGTAATTGGCCAGTTGGGTGTATTTTATTTCTCCATGCAGTCGCCAGCAGCTATCTGGGTGAAAGGAGGTTTAAATAGCGCCACTTCTTAGAACTGTGCTGTTCACACAGATTTTGGTTTGGCGAGTGTTTTTCTTCACATACTTGATACGTTTCATTTCCAGTCAAAATGAATTCTGACATACCGGGTGTAGCAGAGCATCACTGGCACCTTCAATTTTTCAAGAACCAAATCAGGAGCATACTTTGGTGTGTTGTAGCATTTCCTGATGGATCTAGGAGACTTACTGCATCCACCCGTGGTCATCAGCAACTGCTTGTTGGTTCTCCTGAGCGGGGTCTCTTTTGATAATACCTGGGGAACTGCAAGTTGCATTTGAATTCACCTCCCTCCGAGTGAAAAAAGTTATTCAGCCCATAGCAAGCTTAATTCCCATGCTAGGCTCTTCTTTCTCGCCTACGTGCTTAGGGTGAGTGTCTTTTGCCCCTTGGCTGCCAGATGAGAAGCCCACGAGTGCGTTTGTGTAGGCTGAGGAATCGGATCTGAGCCCAGGGGATGGCACAGCGTCTGCCTGGGTGCCCACGCTCTCCGCAGGGCGCCGAAATGGCGAAACAACTGCAGGGAGCCTGTCTGCGAGAGGTGAAAATCTAGGAAGTGTTTAGCTCCAGCTCAAATATCTACTGGCTCAGCACTTATTAAAACTGCAGTGATCAGCACCAGGAAGTCTGCGCTTGGGTTGTGGATCTGTTCATAGATAATTGCCACAGATTACTTGAAACTGAGGTTCAGCCGCCGCTTTTGGTATTTTATGACTTTATTCTCACGGTCCATCTTCACCGGATGACGTCGCAGACAGTTCTCAGCTGGGAAATGAGGAGTTGCCTGTGGTACCTGCCAGCTCTGTCTGGAAGTGGGGCTGCAACTCCAGCTGTGCTGGGGCAGTGTCTGGCAGGAGTTGGAAACCAGAGTGCCTGCTGGTGCTGGGTTAGGAGGGTCCAAAAAGTGTCTCAGGTTCTTTAGGATAGTTGACCGAGATACTAGTACCTTAGCGAGGCTGCACCTGCTGACTCCTTGTCTTCTGTAAACTTTAGGTGGAAAGCTTCTACTCTCTTAAAAGTTTCATGCTATCATCTTGTCTCTCCCTAAATTAAATAACAACATGCATTTTATCAATTTCTTCATTTTCCAGGGAGATCTATCTGTAAAGCTCTTGTCACATTTCATTTGTTTTCACTGGCCTTTGTTTCAGGAAAAGAAAAAAAAAAAACAACAAAAAAAAACCAGATAAAGGGTAGTATCAGGGGGAGTTAGCAAAAAGGCAAAGGAAGGCTGCTGTGCCTTCTCTGGCCTCTGCAGAGCCTGGTCTGGAGCTGGATGACTTTGAGGACAGACCTCCCAAACAGCTGGCCCTGTCTGAGCCTTTGTAATAGGTGCCCTCCTACGTGAGCACAGTGCTTTCTGGGTCAAGATCCATATCTGCTTTATGCCACTAAATCTTAATCCCCTATTTGGCTTTGAAATTTAGGACCAGAGCCTTAAATTGGCATTACAAGCTGATGGGAATGTGTCAGTCCTTTCCTGGGTTTCCGTAGCTGTGTACCCTTTAGGTTAATAAGGAGAGCAATATAAAAGATGAGTGTTAGCCTGTGCTTTCATTAATTTAAAGGTTCATAAATCTCTGAACTACAGGATGGTACTGGCTCTTTGAGAAATTGGCTGTTAGTAACTATAACTAACTGGGTAGGGAGAGTTGTAATCAAAGGTAATGGCCCATGAAAACTGTCTGGTTTGAAAGTAGCAAAACTGCTGTTAAGGCTTAGAGGGAAAGTGGACTGGGACTGAGGGGGAGTCTAATTGACAGGCAATAGGATTTCCTCTGCCCTTTCTTTAACTCTTTCCGTGCTAGAGGCTTTGGGAGATCCAGCAGTAACAGTCGTCACAACTTCTAACACCCAAGAACAACTAATGTGTTAAGTAAACTGAGCAATGAACAGCCTAATGGCCGTGCTTGAGGGTCTATAATCTAACTGACATTAAGTGTGAGGGAGGAGGCAAGTGTGGAAGATGTCAATAGACATGACATAAATGAAAGAAAGCGCTGATCAAAATGAGGAGAGCTGTGTAGAGCTCTTGCACAGAGACTGGGAGTTTCTGGGAAAGAGCTTGGTTGGAGGAGACTGGGCTCTTCTGCCAGTAAAAACACAAAAAGGTGGGGGGGGACATAAATATTTGTGTACAGAAGGAGAAAAGCTGGGATATTATCTGCACTAAAAGTGAGGAGACAGTTATCTTCTTTGTCAGCAGGAGCAAAAGGTCAGCAATAAATCTTCAAGCATTTCTGTTATTTCCATATTTGTTCAATGCTGCAATGTCCTGCCGATGCATTTAGATGTCTTTGACACTATGAATTATTCCTTTTTTCTTTTTTTTTTTTTTACCCCCTGACAGTTTCGAGTGTTCACTGCTCCCTTCCACAAGGTGGGCTTCGCAGATTTCTGGCTGGCTGATCAGCTCAACAGCCTGGTCGTGATACTCATGGATCTGGAATATATGATCTGCTTCTACAGCTTTGAGGTTCAGTGGGAGGACAATGATGGACTTCTGGCAAATACAGGTAGAGTAATGCTGACGACCCGGGCGAATGTGGTCAAAATGACCTGAAAAACACTGAGCAAAGCAAGTTTGTAATCATCTGTCTGTTTTGAAGAGGGCTACTAATGACATAGGAAACTAAAATAATTGGCATTTCTTGTAACACAGCATTAGAGGGATTCTCCTCTCTCCTACTTCCATCCAGAGAAATGGAATTTCACATCAGTGTTCATTTCCTAATTCAGTCTTTTGGCCTGACTTGTACATTCATCAGAGAATTTAGAGACAGCACCACTTGATTGGAAAGAGGAATCCACTTTCCTGGCACTGTTGTTTTATTTCTTCGTGGTTTAACCTTGTATTTGCTTTTAGCCTGTTCCCGTTGCTCGGCATGAAAATGAGTTCCTTGAGCTTGTTGACCACAATTTTCTGTGCTGTAGCCCGCTTCTTACAAGCTCCATCCCAGCAACCTAAAGCAAGAGAGGATGGAGAAATTTCCTTAGGGCTTGTTAGTGCCACCCCATATTCAGAGTTGATGCTGTGATGCCAGGGTTGTGCCCGCTCTGTCTCTTCTCTCCTTTCTAGCCAGAAGAGCTGCAGAGCTGGCATGTGAATTTTGACTTTGGCCTTCCCAGTGGCAAAATCGTACCTGTCTCCTCCTGGGCTGGGCTGTTGTCTTTCCATTTTAAGCAGTGACTGCTGGCAGATCGTGCTGTCTGATGGTTTTGACAGCTGATGAAAGACTTTGCAGTATGCTTCAATAAGCATCAGCGTTCACTTTGTTATTCCAATCTGTCTGATCTTCCTCTTCTCTTTAAGACAGTGTTGCGAGTATCTAAATATTTATTTATTAAAAATAAAATAAATTAAGCATCTGAGTGGATAACAACTTGTCCTCTTCTAATCCAAACAGTGGAGTGATAGTGCAGTGCTTTGGGATAAATATCAGCTAATAACTTGTCTCTGTTATTCTGAATAAGAAACAAATGTTTTTTAGTCTGTGGGGTGTTTGGTTTACGTCTGGTGGGCGAGACACCATAAGAATATGGCATGCTTGGGGGTTCCAGGCAAATCTGGGGTTTTCCTGGTCATCTTCTCAATAAAACAAAAAAAAAGGCTTTCAAACATCAGGGGTGTGACACAATGTCATGTTGGTGTAGTTGCCTCTCACCCCAGTTGTTGAAACCAGGGCTATGTCCTGGCTTTGCTTTTTAAAAAAACAACAGAAACCAAACAAACCAACCAACAAAACCCCCAAACACATACTGAAATATGTTTTTTTTCCTATTACAACATACAAGAAAAATGGGTCAAGGACATCTTAAGGCAAACTCGTCTTTTCGAGGTGTCCTGCAGAGTTTGGAAACGCTCTCCCATTTATGCACAAAAATTCAGTGTCGAAGGCCTTTTGTAATTCCATCCTTAATTTGATTATTCACAGTACTGCCAACAGCACAAAATAAATTTAAAAATAGATTATTTCTAATCTTCACGCGTGTTAATTTTCCTGGCAGCAGTGAAAGAGTTAGATGATGATCTTGCTGGATTGATGTGTTATTGATGTCATGTCACCTGAATACCTCCGAGATGAAGTTAAGGGCTTCAGGATGCTTTCTGCTGATGACCTTCTCGCTGTTCTGGATGTGTGTGTGCCTAAGTATGAGACATTGATGGGGAATTGCTCTGATGTCAGGTGATATTGCTCCTACAGAAAGGAAGACGATAGGAGTTCTTAAACTTGCTGATTCTGTGTCTCTGAAACTTCTTTTCTTGCAGATAATCAGATATGTTACAGCTACTCCTACGGAGTGAGAGCGGTTGTCCAGTGCATCCCTGCTTGGTTGCGATTCATCCAGTGCCTGCGCCGTTACCGTGATAACAAACGGGCCTTTCATCTGGTTAACGCTGGAAAATATTCCACCACCTTCTTCGTGGTGACATTTGCAGCCCTTTACAGCACTCACAAAGGTATTGGTTCTTTTGGAAAATCCTTTGCAAGTCATGGGATTTACTTTTTACAGGGGAGAAGCTCAGAATTTGGCATTGTGTTGAAACATGAACTTTTGTCCTTTGGCACCTATGAAACATCTCAGTGGAAAGGCAAAGGCTGCCTGGCTGGCACAGAGCATTTTACTGTCTTCTCTTGGGTACTTTTCACGTACGTGGTCTGCTTAGAACTGCACTATTGGAGAGTGAGAGAATTTTCAAGTGTCTCTCTTGGGTATTTTTCACGTATGTGATCTGCTTAGAACTGCACTATTGGAGTGTGAGAGAGAATTTTCAAGTGTCTCTCTTGACAGGACAAAACTGAAATGCCTGTCAGTTTTTGTTGTGAAAGGTGGTTGAATGGGAGATGTATAAGGAAAGGGGAACATAGGAAGTATTTCTCCCTTGGCATTCATGAATAGCTCACCTGGATCTTCTAAATAAAGTTGGTCCATCACCCCTGAATGTGGAGAGCCGTGCACAGTGCTGGGAGAATGCTCTCTCTGGATTTTCCGATGTGTTTTTATCCATGTTTTTTCTGCAACTGGCAGGGAGTTGTTTCCAATCCATTTAACTGCAGATTGAGCTCTGATCCCTCAAGTTCCCCATCTCCCTGGAAACGACAATTACTCGATTCTGTTCTTGTTCTGAAGGAAAAAGCTTTTAGTTTCTGCACTTGAGGCAGTCGCCCTGCCTTTCATTGTTATGAATTCCTAAGAGCTGTATTCTTTTATTATATGCCTTCTATATCTCCAGAAATTAGCAACTGCACAGGCTTGTGAGCAATTACTTATCCTGAAATATGACTGTGGCGGGGCAGGGGGAGGTGTTTAAGGCATGTGTCTAGTTAACATGCTGGGTTTTTGGAGGGGTGGCAGGGTTATTAGAAACCTTCCTGTGGCCAGGAAATGGCTGTTTTGATGTAGCTGGGCCTGAAGTCACACCAGTAACGTTTGTCAAGCCTGGCATCTTAACGGCGGAGAAGGGCTTCCATGCAAACCGGCTGAAGGCTGGAAGTGGGGCGCCCCGTGTCTGGAGGTACACACAAAGCTGGTGTGGGAGCATCAGTGGTGGATGCAGCGCCTGGCCCCTCTGTGCATCTCCTCCCCGCTGCCCTGTCCCCAGAGTTTGTTCCCGTTTGAACTTGTTTGCTCAGTGACATTCTGCAGCTCTTCAGTTCCAGCCCTGCAGTCCAGTTAGTCACCAGCACCAAACCCCGGGATGAGACACATACAGATTGCCTGGCTCTAGTCACTGCTTATATGCTTTTATATACAGTCCCTGCTTTGGGGAGGCTTGACTAATGCTTCTCCTTCCCCGGGGTGGACACTCTGGCAGAGCCTGCTGCAGGAAGGTTGGGGTAGGTTTGGAACCAAGAGGAAAACCGGCATCTATCAGAACGTCCCCGGTGAAGAGTTTGACCTCTTCCTGCTCCCCTTGAAGTTTGCCCCCGCGCTGGTCCCGCTGACCCTTCTTCTCATTGCTGCCATACATAGCTGTTGTCTGCTCTTCAAGCCTGGCAGGGAGTGGGCTGTAATGAGGTGTTTACGAGCCGGGCACTGGGGCTTGTTCCAATTGCTGAGAGATGTTCATGACTCCCAGCTTTTGTCTGTCCGGTTTTGTTAGTGGGAGTCAATAGCACGTAGTTGTTGGTATCACACAAATAAATTTGGAAGCTTCATGGGCTTTGGAAATGACACGTTAGCACAGATTTTTGTAAATGTCACTGTGCCTGGGCTTGTAGTGATTTTTTTTTTTTTTTGAGAGGGCTGCCTGAAGATCTTGCTGTGTCTTCTCAGCCCTGCAGGCCTATTCCCGTCCTGCCATAAATGTGCTTTCTAATATGTTGTACCTGTTAAGAATCCAATTTTATCTATGTGCTTTACATAGATTCCCAGTTCTTTTTGAACTTGGAATCAGATGGTCTATCATCAAGTTGTTATGATGTTACTGTTGAAAATAGATGCACTGCTCGCCCACACCTTCTCCCTGTCTGCCTGAGGACAGCAGGGACAAACACCCATCTCTTACCTACAAAACATCTGTTGGGGGTAGCTGCTTGCTGTTAAGAAAGTGCCCAAAACAAGTGTCAAATTGGTAAAGAACCTTGCTCCTTAGACCTGCTCTAAATTACTGTAAGTAACGAACCTGTTAATTGCTGTGGTAACAAGAGTTTTATTTAACCAAGTCTTTCGTGCCTGTCTCTGCAAGCCTATGACTTACACCTCTGGAATGACAGCTTTCTGCTGCCAGGACAAGAGGGTAATTGATGGCCTTTTCTTGGGAGGTCAGGTAACGTACACCAGAGCCTGTTCTCTACTTGGGAGTCCTGGGGACGTCGCAGCCCTCTGAGAAGGCTTATCTTCCTCTCTTGATTTGAAAAGTGAATTATTTGTAGCTGGTCTGTAGGTTTTTAGCTTGCCTCTGCCAGCTGTGTGAAGATGGACTGTGTGGCTGGGAGGGTTTGTTGGCATTGAAAGCCAGCTAATTTGTGGAGAGCGTGCTTACAGCATTCTTGTGGAGTGTTTTCGTGTGCTTGCTGGAAAACAACTCAAACTAAATAAATGTACAAATGCCACCTTATTATGTTTAAGTGATGTATGCTGCCTCTAGTCACACGTGGTACTCCCTTCTCCAAACCACCTGTAGCGAAGGTTTCCCCCCAGTAACACGGTGTAATTGACAAGGATCTCAGTTTCCCCAAAATACCACTGTTTAATAATTCATAATGCCCAGGCAGTGCATAATTCTGATTCTTTCTTCCCTCGGAGAAGCCATTTCTTTACTTGTCTTCCTTTAGGTTTAGATGCTGAATGCAATTTTCTCTGCTAATTGCAGTTGGGGTGTTAGACTGGTAAGATACGCAAGTAAATTCTGTTTAGGTTTTCTCTCCCAAACTTGCAATCCTGTTGTCCTTGGGACTAGGACAGTTTTATGGAGTTAAACTGTATGGCCTATTGTTTTGATATTTAGATATCATCCGAATTAGTGAAGTTGAAGTGAGAGTAGCTACCCCATAAGACAGTGCTTGTTAGCGCTTACCCCATAACACAATCATAGTGCCTAGAGACATAGTTTAGTAATGGAGGAGGGGGAGAGATTGTATGGTTTTTCTATAAGGCTATATTATTATATTTAATATATATAATATAAAATATTATATTTTTCTATAATTCTATAAGGCTGGAGCGGGGAGTGGTTGCGTGGCCGCGTGTCGACTCGAGCTGCCGGCTTCGCCGCCGCTCAGAAACGCAAAAACCACATTTCAGGGATGACAGCAGCAACCCAAGGGCAACTGTTGCTGAGCTCCCGAATGAAGAATTCTCAGTATTTTTACTTCGCTCAGAGGAATGGGAAGCAAAGGCCGCGTTCTGTAAATACAGTCCTGTGGGGGGATGTTTGCACAGGCAAATGAGGCATAGCTGTAACTCTAAGCTACCTAGCAACTGGGGTGCGTGCCGCCGGTCCCTGCCCCGGCTCCTGCCCTTAACTTCCCTGGCAGTTCTGAGCAGCCTTCCCCGGAGCCAGCCAACTGAATATTGCATTGCCTTAGTTAATCCCTACCGAAAACCTACGTGGTGCTGGGGAAACAAGTGATTAAGGAGTCTGCAGCAGAATGTTCACCCCAGCTGCAGCGGTATTTTGACACACGTGACTACTATTTGCAGTGTTTTCACTCTGCCAAAAGCAGATGTGCTTTCCTGGACCAACGGACCAGTATAGCTGCTTCCACTTCAGTCCAGCTTCCCATAGCGTTCCACAGGGGCTCCCCCCTTGTACAAAGTGTACTTGCATTTAGGAAGGTACATTGACATACCTGGAATAGCCAGCCTTGGTTTCGTTCCTCACTCCGACCCGGTTCAGGCTTTGTAAGATAAGATTGTTATATTTAGGTGTTCAGCTCTTCTGAGAAACGGCGCAAGTGGAGTTGTGTTGTACGACTCCAGGCGTGCCGGTGGCTTCTTCAGCTTTATGCATGATTTATGCTCCAACCTTATTCTTTGTAAAATGAGATGCGTCTTGGTTTTGCTGCCGTCTGTCAGTTTTCTCTTACCTTGGTGCCTTTTGCTTACATGGTGTCATCAGGAAGATCTGGCTCGCGTAGAACATAGATTTGGCTTCTGTGCTTGAAGAACTTGAGCTTCTCCAGTGCTTTTTTACTCTTCCATCTTTTCCTTGTTTTGTGGGATTTGCTGTTTCGGTGTGAGCATTTGTGTGTTTACCTTGGTTTTTTTTTCAGGAACGCGTTGCTGAGCTTAAGCACAAGTACTAGGTTAAAATTGGCTGTGTGGGATTTTATCCTTTAACTGAAAGGGAAGACAGTTTATGCAAGTTTTCATTGTCAGTTTGATTTGCACACCTTATTCAATGGAATCCTTGTGGTCTGGGTAGTATCCAGCTATTTATTAACCTCTGAATTTTTCCAAAGTTAATCCATGTGACCTGGAACCTTGAGTAAGCTTCTCTTCTCCTGCACCCCTCCCACGCCCCTTCCAGGTACTCCAAATAAGACTGCTGAACACTAGCTGTCATCGGCTTGGAAGTGCTGTGGAGAGCCTTAGGCCAGTCTTAAGATAATGTGCCATGCACTTCCTCGTTAAACAGCCCAGGAAATTTACAGTAATTAAAAATACAGAAGTTAGCTATATAGGGCTGGCGCTAAAGATTAGAGCTTCAGTCTGTGTTCTCATCGTCGCTTCAGAAACAGGCTGCTTTGGTGAACTGATGTGTAACTTGTTGGGTTGTTGTTTTTTTTTTTTGTAAAGGCAGCCTAAGAGAAGACAGTGAAACTCCTTGCTTTGCCAAGGAATAGAGACGTGAACTGTCAAGGCAGGAGTCGATTAATGGGCTTTTGCAGGAAGGCGTTGGACCATCCCTTCCTAATAGAGAGGTTCCACCAGGTCTGACCAGATGAAGATGAATGGGAAATGTGCTGCTTTTTGAAAACACAGTGGGAGATTCCCAGGTCTCATAACTGCTACCCACTCCTCATTAATCACAACAGCTTCAGCTGTTACCAGTGGTGATACGGGCTGGCGTAGCTAACTCCATGCTGGAACAAATGGCTGCCTCTTCCACGCTCTGTCCCGCTCCAGCTCCCCTGGGGAAGGGGTATGACTTCCAGGTGAAGGATGGTGACGTACAGCAGGAAGGGAAAGAGGATGGTGGTAACATCAAGCTGTTGCACTGGGAGCTGCAGGAGGACACCTGACTGCACCTTAGCTCTGCTCTTCTCTGCCAGCTGAAGTACTGGATAGTGGGTTGTGTCACTTAGCCCTTATGGCTTCCATGTTAGAAACTGCAGGGTGCAACCCCTGTGGGGTGAACTTGCCAGTAGGTGGAACAATAATTAACCGTGGTCCTAAATGGTTACTGCAGGAGAGGAGAGCAAGGTGATGTGAGAACTAGGACTAAAACGACTTTTACAGAAATCAGTCATCAGTGCAACAGATTATAGTACCTCAACTGAGAAATTTCATTTCTAGGGAGTGGAGCACGGCAAAGTAAGTAGACATACTGAATTCAAGTACAAATCTTGCTTTTTTAAAAAAAAGTACAAAACTTTAAAAAAAAAAAAATCACAAGAGAATGAAGCAAGTAATGTTTGTGAGCTCCTGTTCCCTGGCTTATCCCTTGTGTGTTGGTACACGATCTCCTGTCGTCTTCCCCTCTTTCTCAGCGCTGGAAGAGCTGTCAGCACTGTGCAAGCCAGATCATTTGATTTAGGTGTCAGAGAAGCCTTATAGAGTGCTTGGATCGAGCTCGTGAAGTAAAACAAACTTTGTCATGGGATTAACTGGCTTCTTTCTTAATGCTTGCAGTTTTTGCATGGCTTGCCTTAGCACTGCCTACTGGCGGCTCCATCAGGATGATTATTTGGAGCCGAAACGTGCAATGTCTGTCACATTGCTGTGAGCTAGGATGAATTTTTGTCTGAAACCCTGTCATCCCTTGCCCAGGAGGCCTTCAGTAATGAGTTGTGTTCATTAGCCAGTCTTTCTGATCCTTTCCATCAGAGCAGCAGCGGTGTCATTAGTGAAGAATTGGAGGCATTGCCATGGGCAAACATTTCCATCCTGGCTTCTGACCTCCTCCCAGCTTTGACGTGGGTCTCTGTGGCACCTAGAGCAAGCGTGGTGTCTCCAAGCCAGCTTGTTAGCTCCTCTAATTGCTTAGACACCCATCCCGGTGATGGTGCTCCGGGGTCGAGCTGCTGGGAAGGGTGAGGAGCACCCTGGTAGGGCTGCAGCAGGACCACCACGGCCAGGGTGGAGGTGCCGGTAAGTGAGTGGGGAAAGTGAGATGAGATGGCAGCCTGTGGTCAGCAGGGAGCCTGGGAGGGGGATTTCGGGAACTGCCACCAAACCCCGAGTGTCAGCACAAATGAGGCATAAAATCCCACAGGGAAATCTTCCCATGGTTTGTAGGCCTACAAATGTCGAGCAGGACAATTCTCGGTGCCGGCAGCCATGCCGTGGGGGAGAGGCAACCTCGGCACCCTGCCTCTTGAGTGATTCATGCCTTCGCTTCTCCAGATTGCAGCTGAGAGGTGGATTTTAATAGCTGGGATTTGGAAAGTAGACAAATAGTACCATTTTTATCACTTAATACACTTTAGTGTTAAAGGTGGTTGGAGAAGCAGAAACTCTACTGAATAAGGTGTAAGTAAAAAGGATGGCCTACTGATAGCTCATTTCATGGGCACTTAAGGGGAGAAGCCTGACCTTTTTTTAGCAGAGCATTTTAAGAAGAGCGACTGACTACGTCACAAGTGATTTTCCTTTCAAATGTGTGCAGGTCTGGAACTCCGGTACTGCAGAAATCTAGGAGATGCAATCACCCAACAATTTTTTTTTTTTTTTTTGTGCTGCTATTTTATTTTGAAGGAATCTGCTTTTGGATCTCAGAACAGTATGGAGGTACCAGATAACACTGTGTCCCAATCCCTAAATTGTTCAGTGAAGGCCCTGATTACCATGCTGTTTATTTCTGGTTGTGAATCCACATATTCTTGTTTGTGAGACCGCTGGCCAGCAGTTAGGTTGGAAACCCCATCCTCCTCAAGGCAGCAGTTAAACATCCCCCAGGAACACTTCTCAAATGCCAGAAAAGCCACCAGAAGAAGAATCGGATCAAATTCCAGTCGATACTGATACGCTTCCTCTTGTTTGTAATTAAATCACATTCTTCTGTTTGTGAGATACAAGCAATGAGATTCCTGTGATGTCTTGAAATCAGACACAGTCGTATCGTCCTGCAAACCCAATGCAAAACTGCAGAGTAGTTTTTTTTTTTTTTTTTTTAGTCCAAACACGATTTGGGGATTTCCCTGCTCTACAAATGTAGAATCTAACTAGAAGAAAAAACGAGATGTTGCCTCCTGACAGTTCTTCGCTGCGCTGATTCTTGCTGCTTTGCTTTAAATTGTGCCCGGAGGCTATAGCAGAGGTTTGCGGAATCTAACGGGAAGGTTGTTCCTACGAAAGGGTTGGTATTTGACGAAGCCCATCAGCGCACGGTGGCGAGTCCTCTGTGTGCTCCTCCGGGTTATTTGCCTTTTTACTGTGTTAAGTCCACTGTCATGTCACGGCTCTGCCATTGATCAGTATTAAATAGCAGTACGTGCTGGCTGGGGCAGGAAGGCAACACTGCTGCTGTTCCCTCATTAAGATGTATAATTACTGAGGGATCAGTAATGCTGTGCTTCAAGCAGTAAGGTGTTAGACAAATGCTTTGGGATGTCATTCTGATGGTAGTTCTTATGTAGATAAGTCACTTCTGGCTGTCACCTCCCTCCCGTTGTGTGCTGGGATGGAGTTAATGGGCACATGTCATCCCCGGGCTAACCCAGTGGCAGAAAGTGTAGGCTCAGTGCTCTAGTGTCTGTGCTCGACTAGCACACTGTAAATACGTATTTTTTTTGTTTTGGTTCTGCTTAAATCGGATTGAAAGGCCGGTCATCAAAGGAGACAGAATTTGGTGTGCCTTGGCCAAGAGGTTCTTAATTGATGCTGGAGGCAGAACTGCTCTGGCTGGGTTAGTTTTGTCTCGTAGTGGGGCTTACCTGACTGTGTTTCCTGATAACCTTGTGCTTCTTACAGCTTTTATCACAGCTTTCACCATCAGCAGAAACCACAGCCAGCTGCAGTGGCTGACACACTGGGAGCGCTTATCGAGGGCCATTGTGCTCTTATCCAGATCTTCAATAATACATGGCATTGATTTTTGCTGTGTTGAATAGTATATAGTGTTTACATTCCCCAGCATAATTCAGCAGGGTAAACAGATAGTATTCTTTGGAAGTAAAGTCAATATTAACAGCGTTCAGGATAGTATTTGCTGTCTATCTTTGATGGAAAGCAACCTTTCTCTTGCCTGTGTTTAGAAGGGGCTATAATTTCTGCAGAGTATTATTCTCTCAGAATGCTAGTGAGATATCGTGTCCCCTAGGGCTGGGTTGGGGATCCAAGATATTGTCTATCAGCAATTTTTGCAGGCAGTAAATTCTGCTGCTGCAAGTGCCTTCGGCTGTTTTCTGGGACTGTGGCCACTCATAGCTTCAGGTCAAAGGTGGAAGCCTTCCATTATTTATCTAGTTGACCTTCTGGGGCAGTTTGTAGGTATATTTGTGCAGAGTGCCTACTGGCATTGCCTTTTATAGAGTAAACTGAGGATGCTAATGGAAATTCTGTGGTGAAGGTTGCAAAGGGCCGCTGTGGTACACTGCTTCCCCTTGACTTTGCAGCAAGGGGAGGTAGCAGGGCACTGCCAGCTCGAATAGCCTCTGACAGAGCTGAACACCTCCACGTTGCAGACATGCTAACGTGTGAACATGTATGGAAACCTGCCCATCGGCAGGGAGGGTAAAGCTGCACCTGCAACTTTACATGTCGAGTTTTGTGCTGACGGTGTTTTGTCCTGCACGTGCTGTTTTGAATAACCATAATTTAGGAAGTTGCTACATGGTGGTGCCCTTCGAAGCATCGAGTAGAAAGGTCCTTCATCCACCTCTTGCTGGGTGGACTGGCAGTTGTGGTGCCAGTGGGTTGCTGCAGTCCATGGGATGTTGAAGACTTGGTCTTTTTCCCTCTTGAAGGAGGTTGAGCTCTACCAGGTGTCCCGAGTGCTTCTCTCATCCTGAGACTATTAATCTCTAATGGGTTTTGGTGGTTTCTAGCACAACATTAAACAAAGAAGAAACCCAGGTTGAAATGGTTCCTGCTTAAATAGACCCTGACGTCATCATACATATGCACAACTATGTATTGCTACTGAAAAACCAGCAGGCCAGGAGGAGATGGAGCCTCTGGGCAGAATATGAATGCCTCGATTTTCTAGCCCCCTGAGCAGCAGTGAAGAGGGCCACTAGGACCAGCCAGTGGAGATTGAGATATAATTGCTTGCCTCGAGCAGTAACATATTTCTGTACACCAGCTGAATACCAATGAGGACAGAAGGAAGGAAGGTATCAAACAGACTTGCAGGCAGGAGGAAAAGGAGGATAAGTGATTAAATGAAGGGACTCAAAGGCCAAGGCTGAAGACAATAGACTAGCTCTGATTAGAGCATTTTACCAGGGAGTGATTTGGTTTTTTAATGAATTTTTTCAGGAGCCGAATGCGTTACAGAGCCGGTCGGTGAGGGAGCGAGCAGGAGCGAGGGGTGAGCAGTGTGACCCCAGGTGCTGCTGAAAAGACTGCTGCAAAGATAGGCCAGGAAAAGAGAGCTGAGGCCAGGGTAACCTAGCCAGAAGCAATCACATTCTTTTTGAGGTTGATGAGATTAATGCCGCAAGATTTCTTACTTGGGCCTTTTCTTCCTGGTGGTACAGGGCAACAAAGATGAGAGGGATTGGAGCATCTCCCTTATGGGGAAAGGCTGAGAGAGCTGGGACTCTTTAGCCTGGAGAAGAGAAGGCTGAGGGGAGACCTTATCAATGCTTATAAGTATCTAAAGGGAGGTTTGAGAGAGGATGGAGCCAGACTCTTTTCAGTGGTTCCCAGTGATAGGACAAGGGCCAACGGGCACAAGCTGGAACATAGGAAGTTCCACTCAAATACGAGGAAGAACTTCTTTACAGTGAGGAACAGGCTGCCCAGGGAGGTCGTGGAGTCCCCTTCTCCGGAGATTTTCAAGACCCGCCTGGATGCAGCCCTGAGTGATGTGCTATAGGCAATCCTGCTTTGGCAGGGGAGTTGGGCTAGATGATCTCTAGAAGGTCCCTTCTAACTCCAACAATTCCATGATTCCGTACTCCTTTCCATAATTGCACACAATAACCTTTAAACCAATTTAGGTTTAAGCAGCATGAACCTTTGCAATCACCTTCCTAGGTAATTTCCAACTTAGGATACAGTTTTGTTAGCCCCTTACGTAGTTTGAGATGATAGTTTGGGGGCAGGCTGTCCCCTCCACGACTGGAGAACTCCGAAGGAGCACCCAGCAATTGGGCTTTGCTGCTCTTCAGCCCTGCACCTGCAGGGCACGGCTCACGCCAGGGATGCGGCCAAAGGCACGGCAATGGGTGGTACTACCTGCGCTGCCTTCTCCATGTGTGCTCCATGAAGATGTGGAGTGAGATTCAGTTTGTTTGTTTCCTGCCCTTAAGGGAAAAGAAAAGCAGCATGGCCTAGCCTTCAAGCCTAAGTTGCTGATAGGGAGCACGCAGCCTCACAGGGCAGTCCGGAGCATTTTAGATGCTTTGAAAAGCGCTTAACTCCTTAACTACCTCTCTGAATTATCATTTGGGGTCTGGTCATGGGAGCTAAACCTGGAGATCTAACGAGCTAAAAATAATAGTGGAAAGAACAGGCTTAGTGTCTCTGAGTCACCAAATGTCAGCGTCTGCCTTTTCTTCCTGAAATAATGTAGTGGAGGCTTTGGAGGAGCTGATGGGGGAGAATGAGATCTCACAGTGGAGCCTTAATTGCTGAGCCTTAATTCCAAAAACCTCACCTGCCTCCTGTTTTGTGGGCAGCTGCGCTTTGAAAATGCGATGGGAGAGGTGGTTTCAAGCAGCAGCATTAACGTACCTGGGCATCAGAGCCCACATTCTGCGGGACGTCGCTGCCCGCTCCCGGGCGGCGTCACGGCTCCTTGCAGCGGCGGTGGCAGATGATGTGATGCTGGACCTGTCCCTGGGTGAAGCCGAGCCTCGGGAGGATGCTGGTTACCGCTCCAAGGCTTCCCACCGGGCACAAAAGCAGGGAAACTAGTCAAACCTTGAGCGCTGCAGCAGAGCTCATGTCCTTTTCCTCAGCCCATGTGGAGCTTCGCCGCAGATGGGCTTTGCTGCGTAAGTGGCTTTAATAGGTTTGCTTTAGGGGGTGTGTTTTGGGAGCAGAATGAGTGTGTGTGTGTGTGTTTGACCTATATCCTGCACATCATGTCCAGGAAGCCTGAAAGGCATAATGGGAGGAATGTACTCTTACACGATGCCTCTCATTTTCACCTCCATTAATTTTATTGAAGTGCTGCGTTACATTTATGTTGTAATTGTTAGAAACAAAAAGGGGAGGAGAGAGCAAATTGCCCCGGTGCTCCCTCTGTGATCGGCTTCGGGGGTTCTGTTGTTATAAAGCCACGTATATGGAAAACAGTGCTGTCACTTACTGTAGCATTTATATATATATTTATATATATAAAGCGCCTATCACCATATTGACAAACATTCTTTAGAACCGCTCTGATGGGTTCAGACTGAAAATGTTACGGCTTTTTTGTGCTAGAAATGTTACTGTCTCTCTTAGAAAGAATCGTTTAATGAGCAATTGCAGTGGCTGCGCAGAAAGGAGGAAAGACTCCTGATACCAGCGAGATGCAAAGTGTCTCAGCCTTGCAAAGCATTATAATCACTTTTATTTTTATGAACTTTATGGCCCAGATTGGCTAATTAAAAGCAAACAGAATTACCCAATCTGTTTTGGTTTTACCCAGCTGCCTGATACAGAGAAATTTAGCTGAACTGAGCGAGCAGGGTAACCTTTGCAGAGGGGAATGGGAAACAACTTAGTTGCAGAAACATATCCACGAGTGATCAGGCTTAGGTCCTGCAGTCCTGTGTTTTACAAGAGGAGCTCCATATGGGCATTTAAAACTCTGTACAGAGCTGCCTTCCGGATTTATACGTACATGTTAACGTATTGCCTGCTTTTTGCTTGTTTTCCCCCTGCCACCAGAGCCTCTGAAATGGCTAGTGGAAATTCCTGTTCTGCCCATCCTCTTTCAGACTTTAGTGCACTAATTCACATTTGTTTATATTTAGATATACAAACTAAAGTAATCTCTTATAAAACCCTCACAACCGAGCACTGCCTCCTTGCTTTTTCCTTTGTACGTGCCAGTGTCCTTTGTGAAATCTGGCCCTCAGCTTCCACCTGCTGTTCAGCGTTAGAATGGCAACTCTACCACGCGTTTCAGGAAAACAAAAATATTTACTGCAAACTTCAATCCCAAGTGCAAAACGTTGGACGAGATGAAAGGTGGAATTTAAATGACAATATAAAGCTGGTCCTGGCAAGGCTTTTGGTTCGGTTCAGATTAGTTAGCCTGATCTTCCCAGAACTTGAATAAAAGGGGTGTTATTTCCACTGTTGGCCAATTTGTAGCTGCTTTAAGAAGCAATCTGCTTTAAGTTTTACAGAAGTATGATGTTCTTCTCTTTTTCAGCTAAAAACCACAGTGACACCCAAGTGTTCTTCTACCTGTGGATTATCTTCTATTTCATCAGCTCTTGCTATACCCTTATTTGGGACCTGAAGATGGACTGGGGTCTCTTTGACAAAAACGCTGGTGAAAATACCTTTCTTCGAGAAGGAATTGTCTACCCACAGAAAGTGCGTATACAGCCTGCTCTTGTATTAGAGAAAGCTTTTGATGTTTTAACACAACTTGTTGAGTTTAGAGCATATTGCAGTTGGCCACTGGTGCTTCCAGAATGCTGTAGGCTGGGGTTTTCTAGCAGTAGAGCTCATTTGTTTCAAAGAGGTCATTCCATGCTGTTCACTTTTCTAGTGGTTGAGCAGCAAATTCTGTATCTTCCTGAAGGTCTGAAGAGGTCTGTCTTCTGTGCAGAGCATGTACCATGAGCTGTCCTGTTTGTCTTATTCTTCAGGCATACTACTATTGTGCCATTGTAGAAGACGTGATCCTGCGTTTTGCGTGGACCATCCAGATCTCCCTCACTTCCATGCAAATCTTTCCGTACGCTGGGGACATCATTTCTACTGTATTTGCCCCACTTGAGGTATTCCGGTAAGGCTCCTTGACTGAACAGTTCATTTCTTTTACATTTTTATTACTTGTATAACATCAGCACGGTGGGAAGTGCCTCGCTCCTTGGGTGTGGAAGGTACTGGTCCTTGAAATGGAAGACTAGGTCTAACAGGAACATTAAATCCAAACAGGGTGCTGAGTAAAGAAAGCTGTAGGGGGCTCTGGAGCGGTGCAGGGGTGGGCCCTTCAGGCTGAATTTGCAGTTTCTTTTTGAACCTAGACCTAATCTTGAGGGGTATGGTTTTTACCAAATTTGTCCTTAAAATTACCCTGTTGCAATTTCCGGATGAAATTTAACTTGATTCTCAGGCTTGCAATTATTCTCAAATCTCTGCTGCTTTTCCAAACACTAATTTGGACTCTGCAAGGTTTCAGAGCTCTTTACACGCTTGTCCTCTAGCTGGAGATCTACCCCCACAGCTTCTCAAGATGAGTAACAGCCCTCGAAGCTGATCCTCACTCATGAAGATGACGGAGGTTGTGTTTTGCATGTAACGCCTGATGCCTCCATGCTGTCCAGACTAGGGCTGTCATCGTTAGGACAATGAGTAATCCTGAGACATCTGTGGTTCTCCAGAGAGTTGGGAAGATGTTGTAGCAGGTGCTGCTGTTAGTCATTTGCTGGTTCTCTGTACTAGCATCGTGTTCCCAGAGGCACTTTGATCAGTGAGAACAGTCAGTCGTATCCAGATGCATGTACCAGTGCTTCGTCAAACACGGGCAATGCCTGTAGAAGTGGAACTTAATTGGTAACTTTCACTTTTTTCTCCATCCAGGCGGTTTGTGTGGAACTTCTTCCGTCTGGAGAACGAGCACCTGAACAACTGTGGTGAGTTCCGTGCTGTGAGGGACATCTCTGTGGCACCGCTCAACGCCGATGACCTGACGCTCTTGGATCAGATGATGGACCAGGAAGATGGTGTACGAAACCGCCGCAAGAACAAACAGTGGAAACGCAGCCAGAGCGTGTCCTTGCGCAGGCCTCGTCTTGCTTCACAGTATGTTTTGCTTCTCCTCTAGTGCAACAAACCAAACCATGTGTTAGAGCTGTTGTTAATACTTGGTGGCCATTCGCAGACTGGGTAATCACACAAAGATCTCAGCCAAAATAGTCATTCAAAGGGAGGACTTGTCCAATTAGTAAATGAATGTTTCTCTGCCGGAGGGTTGATCTGTGCTTTACATCATCTTGGGGTTCTGGTAAACCACTGGATAAGGGAGTTGCCTTTACAAAACTCCCCTCCTGTAAAAAATAGCCTGTAGCAGTTGCCAGAGGCTGTAAATCCAAACCTGGAAGAGAGTTTCCCATCAAACAGCCATTTCCAGGCTTCAGACCATTCCAAGATATCAGTGATCATTAGATTAAGAATTCCTGTGTGACATCTAAGACCCCTTCCTCCCCCAAATCTAAACCCATGCATTTTTTCCATGCATTCCCATGCATTCCACCCCTCCTCCTTACAGCCTAGGTGTTTCCCCACCCTGCCACCCCAGCCTTGAACCTCTTGACTGCCTGTCTTCACTGCAGTGCCTGTGCTCCGAGCATCACAGGGTGCTCCAGGCGTCGCTTCTGCCCCAGCAGCCCGGCTGTGGAGCCCTGCCTGTCCGGGAAGCAAGCTTGGGCTCCCCCGGGACCTTGGAAGCACATGGTGTCAGGAGTGTTGTGCAATCCCTGCAGTGCGTCACCGCATGGGAGGGGTGGATGGGGGGGAAAAGGAGCCTGTAGCTGTCACACAGCCCTTGGGCCATGCTTGTCTCATATCCGCGTTGGCTTAGAGTTACACGGATGTGACCAATACCAACAGTCTTCATGTGGCTGCTAGAGACTGGA
>JAOXNO010000004.1:2377969-2394365 GCA_028565335.1 Limnodromus scolopaceus
CTTGGCTTGGGACATCAAAGGCCACCACCTGTGGTGAATTTGCTGCTGTCCATGGGCCAGTGTGCAGCCTCTGGGCACCCCTGGGGGGCACAGCCCCAGCCGTGGGGTGCAGGGCGGTGGGCTCACCCACCCCCGTCCCTCTCCGCAGGCGTCTACGTGCAGGAGATGGCGGATGCTGGCACGGCCAAGCTGTACGCGGGGCTCCTGGGCGTGGGGGATGAGATCCTGCAGGTCAACGGGGCGGCCGTCTCGGGGCTGGGGCTGGCCCGCATCCGAGAGCTGCTGCTCCGGGCGGACACCCTGTCCCTCCGTGTGCTCAAGCACCGCCCGGCACCCCGGTAGCCCCGGCATGGCTCCCAGGAAGCCCGTCGGGAGGAGGAGGATGTCCCACCACCATCCCGGGATGCTGCAGGATGGCATGGTGTTGGACCAAGTTGCCCTGCGGTGCCAGGACCTGCACTGCTCTGGTGGGGGGCAGGTGGGCTTCCTGGCCCTCCTGAGGCAGAGCGGGACCAAGGACCCCCCCAGACAGCATCCAGCGTCTCCAGGAGCTGCCCCAAGCGTGGGGACAGGGGACAATGCGACCCTGCCGTTGAGCCAGGGTGGGCTGTCCTGCTGGGCACTGGGGTGGCCAACGTGGGGATGCCCCGTCCCTGCATCCCCAGATGTGGGGCTTCCTGGTCACCGCTGGAAACCTGCGTCCAGGGGCTGGTGGGTTGCTTTTTTTTTTTTCTTTTTAAATTATTTTAAACTGAAAAAAAAAATATATCTATGTAATAATGAAAACTGTGGCCTTGGCTTGTGGGCGATATGGAGGGTGGTGGGGTGTGGTGATATGACACTCAGCCCAGAGGGATGGGACATGCCCCAGTCCAGGGGCTGCTGGTGGGTGTGGGGTCCATGTGCCGGGGGGGCATGTGGGGGGTGCCTTTGTGTGGGG
Organism: Limnodromus scolopaceus; assembly: GCA_028565335.1. NCBI lineage: Eukaryota > Metazoa > Chordata > Aves > Charadriiformes > Scolopacidae > Limnodromus > Limnodromus scolopaceus. The sequence goes on from JAOXNO010000004.1 coordinate 2,378,910, forward strand.
CTGAGCCCCCTCGGGGCCGGTGTCACCACGATGGGCAGCTTGTCTGGGGCGCTGAAGGCATGTCCTGGCTGTGGGGTGGCAGGGAGTGGCAGAGCGCACAGCCCTGGGACAGGAGGGGCTCTCTGGGGTCTGAGGACCCATTTGGGAAATTGGGGACAGGGTGGGGGGACAACGCTCCCCAGAGAGCTGTGGTGGGGGGAAGGGGAGGGCTCTTCCTATTGGCACCCCCAGGCAGCTTGTGTTTTGGGGGTGGTCTCCAGGTCTTTGCTGCCTGGTTTCCCACGACCGTTGCTCTGACAGTGGCTACTGACGGTGGTGCACTACTTGGGGGGGGCGGGGGCTCAGCTGCCCACAGTTCTCTTCAAAGAGCAGAACACCCCCCCACCCCACCCCTGGCTCCGACAAGTGGCGTGGTGGGCTGGGGAGGGGGGCACGGGGTGATGGGGCCGCTCTCCTCTTCCTGCCAGCACTGGTGGGGACGCCCCCGCAGGTATCCATTGCTAATGACAGAGGGGGTCTGTGCTCCTGCTGCTGGGTTGGGGGTGTGTGTGTGTGTGTTTCCTTTTTTCCAGCTGAGGAAGGGGAAACTGATGCCGCGGCGCCGGAGCGGCTGCGCAGGGATAAGCCTCCCTGGCAAGCGGAGGAGGCGCCTCCACCGGGTGGGTGGGTGGGGGTCTGGCTCCCTCCCCACCGGCCGCAACAGCTGCCCCCTGCATGGTGGTGCCCCCCCATCTGGGCAGCAGCTGCCTGCGGCGACCCCAGAAACTGCCACTTATGCCTTAAAAGCCAGGAGGGTGATTCCAGGCAGATGCTGGTGGGATTTTTTTTTTTTCCTGCTACCCAGCGCCAGGAGACACCCCCCCACCACCACCACCACCTTGTCCCCAGGCAAGGGTCACTGCGAGAAGGACAGGTGATCTCTGCTGTGCCACGCTGGGCAGCAGCAACGCATTTATTTAGTGTTAAAGGGAGTGGCACCAGTAACAACAGAAAAAAGCAAACGTACACAGGAAAAGGGACCAAAGATGAGAGTTTGGTGGCTTGCGGTGATGCCAGCAGCTGGGCCACTCTCCCGGAAGCGTGCCGGACTAATGACGGAGCGGTCCTGGCCGGAGTCATTCCCGGAGGATGCACAACCATGGCAAAAATAATGCGGGGATCAGAGGTGTGCAAATACCAGCCAACGGCAAGCCCCGCTCGCACTCGCGCCTCCCGGGAAACCTGCTCTTGGAGAGGTATAAAGCCCAAGGAGCCGGGCAGACACTGCGACAGCCAGCCCTGGAAAGGGGACACCCTCTCACAGCGGAACCAAAAGAAACGAGGTGCTCTGCAAGGACAACGAGCAACTGCTGAAATAATTAGCGCTAAGGGCACATGTGCGTTAACGAGAGCAGCCGCCCAGGCGTGGCAGGGAGCTTGGTCTTGCCCCCCCCCCCCGAGTCCGGCGCCCGGCTGCGGAAGGCACGGTGCCGCCGGCTGTCAGCACCCGGCGCCTGCTGGGGAGGGGGCAAAGGGTGGGGGGGTCACGCAGCCTCTTGAAGGGAGCCACAGCCCCAGCGGGGAGGAGTGTTCAGTCTGGGCTAAGCATCCCGGAGGTAAAGCCGTCCGGTGGCGAGCTTCCCACTCGGGGAGGATGATTTTTGGGGGGTGATTTGCAGTTTCAGCAGAAGTCTTAGCGTCAGCACCAATTAACTTCCTCCCCCAGCCCCATCTGAGACCCAGATGGGAGGCGTAAGCCAGCCTGTCCCGAGTCTTTTCAGTGTTTGCAACTCAAATATGGGAGCAGGCTTTAGTAAGAAATACTTTTTGCTTTCCTGAAGAGTCACCCCATATCCTGCAACTGGTGTTTGCAGCACAACCTCCCCCCCCCCGCCCCTGTCTGCATTTCTCCCCAGTAATACTGCCAGGGGAGCTCTCTTCACCACGTTTTTGGTATCGACCACCTGGCTAACTCCTAATTCACGGTATGAGGGAGACAAGTATGCTACCTGACACTGCTGAGACAACTCCAGTGACAAACAGCTCAAAGGTAACAAAAGGACTGGGAAATAACACAGAAACATGATCTAGCTTTGAATCTCCTGCCTTTTGGTTGCTTACAACAGAGGTGTCTAAAAAATAGCAGTTGGGAAAAATTAAGACATCCTATTTACAAGTTCATATGCGCTTAAGATACATAATTGAGCTCCATTCCACTGATAATGCCTGTTGTGCACTCGCAGACAGAATGTGGCTCGAATGGTCATCAAAAAAAATCTTTTAAAGTTTGTTGTTGTTTTGTTTTGTTTTTTTCTTAAAAAAAATAAGTTATCTTAGACCTGACAAATCACTTGCCAAAGGGAAGCAGCTGTTAAACAGAAGCAGTTACTCAGTTATACAAGGGCAAAGAAAGCATCAGTCAATGAGCTTTAGAGGCTTGTATAACGAAGGAGGCAATTCTAAAAGCTTAAGAAACTGACTCTCCGGCTAACGGTTGTTTGCCAGCTTTCAGCATCCATCAACCCAAGTTTAAAGCTCTGGGGTGTCCAATTGTGCCCAGCTGGCTGATGACAGGACACTTCACCCTACGGCTCACCTGCACGTAAGCTTCTGCCGAGGGGTGGTGATGTCGATGCTCTGCTGCAGACTCACCCTGGTATCTGGGTGGCAAGAAAGTGGCTGTGGGAGGAGGGCAGCGTGGGGCAGGGGGAGTTCAGCTCCCCTTCCTCGCCGTGGCTGCGTGGGGTTTCACGCCTCTGCCCCTCCCAGTAATGCTTTTGGCTGGCAAGCACCCGCAGCCTGGCAACGCGGTTTGTAATGCTCAGTGAATTAATTAATTTCCTCCCCCCCTAGTCCCGTCCTCCCCAGGGCTCGCTGCTCCGTGTCCGCATCCGACCGCAGGGCGGCTTGGAACCGCTGCAACCAGCTCCTACCTGCACCGGGTGGAAGCACAGGGACAAGTCCCCCTCCAGCTGTCCAGGTCCAGACCTGGAGCCCAGGTCCAGATGGCACCGCACAGGAGGGAGAAGGCAGCTCCAGTCCTCCACCCTCTCTCCCCGGGACCGGGTGAGATGTCGGCAGAGCCGAGCTACGGTCCTCAGAGGAGAACGGTGAGAGCTGGGTGCAGGTTTTCTTGCCTGGGATCTCTGTGGGCGGACGGAAACAGTTAAGAGTTTCATTTCCCCGTGCTACGGGGGCGAGGGGGCGGGGAGGGGGCGTCCGAGGAAGTTCAGTCCATCACAGGACGAAAAACAGGATGAGCACCACCAGCAAGATGACGAAGAGGATGATAATTGCACACCACTGCCGTCGATCTGGAAGGAAAAGGAAGCATCAGTCTTCCTGCGTTAATAGGGAAGGAAAATTGGGGGAGAGCTTTTCTTTGCTGTACTGCCAGGAGCCCAATTTAAGCTTAAAGAAGCCATAAAAGACCAAAGCAGCAGCCCCTTTGGCAGAGTGCCCCGCTGCAGCCTGTGGAGCAATAGCATTTCTTCTCCAGGACACATCTGGTTTTGGGGACAGCTGAGGGAATTTTGAGGCTTCTCCCCAACCAAATTCAAACAGATTTGATAAGCCAGTTCAAAAGCAATCGGGAGGAGCGAGCAAAACTGCTGCGTGTTGCTGCTCATTCGTGGAGTAACCTGTTTGCTAGAGGAGCAAGAAGCAGACTGGTGAAAGCTGCCCGAAACAGCTCTGCCGGGAAGCGCTTGTGGCAGCTTCCCTTAGGAGAGTGCTGGGAATGAGGTTACCCCTGGACATCTTTACATCTTGCTGTCCCCGTGCACGCTCTGCAGAAGCTCAATGCTGCCATCGCCTCTGAGAGCTGCTATCTGTCCACGGCCACATCTGAGGCGGCAGAGGGAAAGCCCCCGTGAGATGATGGTGCAGCAGCGGGGACAGGGCTACTGGCACCCCACAACTTCTGGGCACAGCAGCTACCCCGGGAAGAGCCCTCCTGGTCAGCCACCGCATGTGCGATGCCAGGGACAGCAGAATGCTCTTTCACAACTCTCAGAAGCGCTCTGCAATGATCGAAGCCTTTTTCCCAGAGGAAAGGGGAGATACGCAAGGCTTGCCAGTGTTTGTGCTGCCACTGGGTGACGCAAAGTGTGCTCTCAGCACTCCAAATGGTCTCTCCAGGGCCGTATTTCCACAACCCCATAAATCCCCCGGCCAGCCTAATCCCGCAGACCAAGAACACTGCTCCTCCTGACTCGCTGCTGCCTCCACAAGCTACCCGAGCACCCAGGGGAGAGGGGTGACGGAGGAGGGGACCGCCGGGCGCCCCGCCAGCGCTCAGAGAGGAGAGCCGAGCCGAGCTGGCGGCGGGGGACTTCCCGGCAGGCACGTCGGGCTTCCTGTTTGCTCTGCCCGCGGCGCCCCGCCAGCCCACCAGCTTCAGGCACAGCCTTATAAGGACTTTTCTTGTGGGTTCAGCCTCCCCCTCAGCACAGAAATCGCCTCTTTCCTCTGCCAGCTCAGAGATATATCTGACCGACAACAGGCCTGTGGGCCAGCAGGCACCAGCAGCCCAAGGGCAGGTGGGATTTTGGGAAGGGGCTCGCCACAGGCAAGCGTTTGGTGTGGGGGAAGCTGCACTCGGTGGCAAGTGTTTTATGGCACCTTGAAAGCTTTTGTTCCCCAGGCAGCCCGGGAAACTGCTGCAGAGCTCTCCCTCCTACCATCTAGAGGGGGATTTTCCCACCGTGGCAGTAGCAGCATAAATAGAAAGGCATCTGTAAATAAAACAAAGGCAAAGGACAGGCTGCAGAGCAGTGTCTGGGCAGGAGCAGCTGCAGGGCTTGGAAATCTTCCCCCTCTTTCAAGCACCGAGATCTGCTCCCTCCCCCTCTGCTCCGGCCTGGGATGGCTGTCAGTGGGTGGGAGCTTGTAGCATCCCAGCCCGAAGTCCTGAGGGCTTGTGTCTCCCTTTCCAGGACTGGATCTCGCTTCCCAAGACCTACCACTCGTCATGTGAGACACTTTGGCGAGCTTCTTCATGACGTTATCAAGCCGCGACTGAGTGCTGTCCAACTCATGGGAGAAGTCGTCCAGCATCCTGGGGACAGAGAAGCACAGCACTTGTCAGCAAGTGGCACGGCCCTTTGGGACCCTGCAAGGTGAGGAGTGGGGGTTTTCCTCCTCACCTCAGTTATAAACTGTGATTAGCAGAGACTGGTTAGATAGACCTAGATGCCAGCTTGGACTTTAAATCCCTTTTCTTGCTCAGGGCTTGCAGCTGAAGTTAAAATCTTGTTCCAGACACGTATCAAGCAGGAATGAGATTTGCAATTGCTTTTAAGGTGCTTTTTAAGCTCTGAGTGGAAGTTACCCTTCTAATTCCTCCACACAGTGACTGTAATGAATTTGAAAGCCTTCCTGAAGCTGCGCTTTGTCAATGCCAAGAACCCATTGGAAGAGAAAGGAGCACACCCACAATCAAGGTACCAATCCAATCTCCTCCAGCCAGTGGGACTTTAGAGCTTAATGTTTAAAAGGACAGCTTCCTTCGGTTGGAGTTCTACGGCACTTGCTAAACCTTCATTCAGTGGGGAAAAAGAAAGAATTGTAAAAAAGCTCATTGCAGTAGTTATCTGCTACCATCTAGCAAGCACGTGATGATCTGGAAAACAGCCACACCACACTGATCTGCTTCCATGAGAACAGAAGACTCATGCTGCAAGACTTCATACAGGAGGTGGGTTTAAAGTTCCTCTTCTCCACCAAAGACGACAGACATCACTTCACAAGGGACACAGCCCTCCAGACTCCTCTCAGCCAAACAAGGAGGGGTTTTAGGCATAAACCCTTCAAGCTCTCTGGAAGTGGTAGCTGTTAGACTGCATAACTGGAAACATTATGCACTTGTTTGGAAAGGACAAGAACTGGGAAAGAAATCTAATTTATATGTAAATGGTGGATGCAAATTACTTTGTGAGCTACCCTTTAACCCTTTGCGTGGGTGAGGGTTATTTTTAGCTTTAACTATGAATAGCAGCTCTGTGCTGCCTGTTTCAGAGCGGCAAGGCAGAGCTGAGAACTCCTGGGTCAAGCAGTTATCCAGGGGCAGCACAAAACCCCGTGGAGTGGGAAACTGCCCAGTATCCCCATTACACAGCACCTCCCTCCCTCATCTGTTCGGTTCTGCTGGCTGCCCGAAGCCAAGGAGCTAACTGTGTGCCTTAGGGGGAGCGTGTAAAAAGGAGAGAGAAGGAAAAGTAAACTGGCAGCTAAGCCTGCCCTAGGTGTAGGCTTTCAAATGAACAACACTGCGGTTGGATCCTTGCAGGCTGCAGTAAGAAATGCCTTCTACTGCCTAAAATCAAAGGCTGGCTAGGAGAGGCTGCCTGAGGGACTAGTAAATTCAAAGGCCCTAACTGGGGCAGAGATATGTGTGCGAGGACCTCCCGCTGTGCTGCAGCCAGCCCCATACTGTGTTTCCGGCGCTGCGTCTCACACTTACACTGCTTGCTCCTCCAGCTCCCCGCCAATGCGCTGGGACATGTTCTTCAGCACCCCGATGCTGCCAGAGACCAGCTCCAACTGCTCATCTTGCTGCTCTACAATCAGCTGGGGCCAAAGAGAAGGGAAACGGGCAATTACAGTTCTGCCACCTCCTGCAGCTGGATCAGAGCCAGCCGATCCCAGACTCTTGCTGCTCGGCCAACATCAACTGTGGGGCCTGGGCAGAGACCTAAGTCACCAGGAATGAAGACCACGTTCCTAAGAAATGCCGGAGAAGCGACAGCCGCAAGGAAGTCTCCCCGGCACGGCATCCCCGTGGCACAGCAGGCTGCAGCCTCCTGACATCCCTGCAAATCCAGCCTCAGCTCAGCCATGCCCCCTCCCTTCCCTGCTGCACCCATCGCTAAAGCAACTCTTGAAAGCCACAGGGGCTGGTTATCAAAACCCCCGCATGACCCCGGCCTGCAGCAGGTATGGCAGCGGGCACCAGGGAGCCACACTGATGCTGTGCCTGGGAAATGCAACGTGGAACATGGTGCAGCTAACACGGGGTTAATGTGAGTAAAAGGCTGTTGCAGCTTCTACAGCTAAAAATAGCAAGCCTGGCTCCAAATGCGCCAAAGGAATAGGTGTGCTGATGTTTTAAGTCATTTTCAGGGCACAGTCACACTAAGGATTAGATTTACCCTAGTTACCTACTTCTGAATCTATTTATCTTCCTAGAGTCACTAGGTAAAACTTGTCTGAGAGCCGGGGCGGCATCAAGGGTCAGGAGCTTTAGCAGAGTTTGCTGCCTCGGAGAAGCTGCCTGTTTAAAGGCCCGTGTTTGGGTGGGCTGCTGCCTGGAGGTCTGCACGCTGCCCGGGCACTTCTCCAGACGAACTCCCCCAGCAGCAGGGAAACACCTTGCCCGTGGTTCTCGCAAAGCCCTCACACAGGCTTTCTCACGAATCTCATGTTGACAAAAGCAGGAAAAGGAAGCAGGCACGTGCTCCTGCTCCTAGCCTGTTCTGATGAAGATGCACACAAACAACAGCAAACATCAGCTCATTTTTTAACCAGGGGAAGTTGCATAAGAGAAACGGGCTTTTTTTCTGTGTTTGCAATGTTTCTACTCTTTCAAGGATTTCAGCAATCCTTGTAGTATTAAAGCTTAGCGTGCCACATCTTCCAGATCCTGTTCTTTGCCTTCTGTACAGAGCAGAAGACCCAAGGCTTAAGAGTTAAAAACTCTGTGCCACGACGCATCCAGAGCTGTGCTATATGGGAAATGCATGCACAGGTATACCCTGCAAGCAAAGAGGAGGGCTGCCAGGCTCCTGGATCCAGACCAGCCAAGGACTGGATTTATTATTTTTTTTTTTGGCTCTTGCAGCCCATATCTCATCCCCCTGGCACCCATTTGGCAAGCAAAACTATTCAGTCTGCATGGTGCCAACTGCCTTACCTGTTGTTGAGCTTGCTGCTCCTCAATGAAGTGTGAATTTGCTAATTGCAGCTCCCGGTCCAGACGGCTGTATTTGTCAGGTCCAGTGCTCCAACTCTGACTCCCACTTTCTCCCAGGAGTGCCTAAACAGATGCAGAGAGCCCTTAGCAACACCCTTGTGTCTGCTCACAGCTTGTCTACAGGGTGTAGTGGGAAGGCAGATAAGGCAATACTCCTGTACACATGCATACAGCACCTTTTTCCTCCAGTTCTACTGCTACTCAGCTAGACTGCTGTCACAAAATAAAATAATGCCAAAATGCCAGCCTGAGAAGTCTCTGCAGCCTGATATTGCAGCTATGCCTCTCCAGCAGCAAGAGAGCTGGAGTACAACCGACAGATCATGTACGCAGGAGGTCTTCTGCACAGCACAAAGGACTAGCAAAGGTCTGCTCAAGAGGCAGCACTGTGTGCTAGAACATGTAAGCTGGGAAGTATCCGGATATATTGTGCTAACAGATGTATAGCTCGAACTGAACACTGTCCTACTAATGACAGGGGCTTAAGAGGGTCTGGATAAAGTACTTAACCAGTTGAGCTGACAGTGAAACAGTGCAAAATACAACGACAGCAGTGCTGTATGCTCATGTTCTTTGATTCAGGCTACCTGTTCTTCCAGCATGCTGTTCAGTTGCCAGCACACAAGATTACACTTGCTACCTGCTCTACAACCCGAAGAGAGAAGCTTGCGCAAAGCCAGCAGAAACGTGGCTTTCCAGTTGAGTAAGTCTGGTCCCTGGAAGGGATATAACACAAATGACAAAAGCTGGAGAATGAACATGGCCTGCAGGTGAGGAGCTGCACCCTGCAGCACTACGAATGAGTTGAGGGGGGGGTCTGTCCACAAGCAAGGCTGTGGAGGTAATGCTGACTCGTAAGGAGACCATCTCACAGCTTCTGGTTGTGGGCAGGGAGCGACAAACGAGTATTTGTGAAGAACAGCAAGACAATGACCAGGCTGCTCCAGCAGGCTAAAACCAAGACAGTCTCTACAGTTCATCCGCCTTACAAGGATCGAGGAGCAGTAAGGAAAGCTGATGGACTGACCATGCAGGAAGCCAGCAGGACACCTGCCTTCGAGACGCCGAGGAAGCTCCTGGTTCTCTCCAGTTTGTGGCAAGTGCAGCTACCAGTTATTTAATGCGGTGCACTAGTTTTGCTGCAGCTTCAATAGAAAGGCCTCTGTTTGCCAGCCTTAGCCTGTAAGGGTCAGGTTGCCACCAGCCAGCCTCTCGGACACAGAGGCACGCTGGAATAGCTGCTGCAGGCCAGCGCAGCACAAGCTTGGCAGTCTGAAGGGAAGGCAAGGGGCTGGGGAAGGGAGAGGAAGACGGCAAGGGGAAGTCAGTTTTCCTGACCAGATGTTGCTGTGCGAGCTGGGCCATATGGTCTCCTGCAGCTAGCAGGAACTTCGCGCAAAGGAGAGCAGCAAAACGCAGAGGCAGCTACAGACTTGTTTGAGCAAGGGTGTAAGGGACTTTGCTTCTTCAAGTGTTTGCCAAGCACGTCAATTAACCCTGTAACAAGCTCAGGAATCAGCTTTGTGCTTCTCGGTAGCTTGTTGCAGTTTGTCATTTTTGCCACAAGTGGTAAGACTGATGCAGCCAGGTAAGTTAATTGTAGGAAATGCACACCAACTTTTACGGAGGCAGCTCTGGAAATCAGCTCTAAGATCTCCTTACAGCCTCCTCGTCAGCCGGGAAGGAGCACAAGCTGCATCTATTTCTATTCCTTAGATTACAAGTGCAGACAACCTGAGACTCCTTGAGCTTCTTCCACCTTCTTACATGGCTAACTATTACGAGAGGCAGCTGTGTGAAAGCATATTGCAGCATCTTGGCTCCTAAATACAGCAGAGCGCAGGATTACATTCACTGACATGGATTCTGTTCCTCCCGAGGAGGAGGAGGGAGATTCCCCCTTCTGCAGAATGATGCAACACTGACAGTTGTACACAACCAGATCCGAAGACAGAGACAGATGGCGAGTGCTGACATTGCTTTGAGAGACGGGCTTGGAAGAGGGCAGCAACAACGTGCCTGCGAGAATCAGCTCTCTCAGGTCAGCAAAACAGACGCGGGTCAAACACACAGCTTTGCTACAGCATGCAAGCCCCTTCCCAAAACCAAAGTTTATAAGGGGATGAATTACAGATGGGATATATATTGTAATATCAGCTTTTACACAGTTTGGATCCATGCTATATGCTCTACCTTACGATGTAGGGCCTTGGAGTAAGTGAGAATGGAAGTCTCACCAAACACATACCTTAAGGTGCTAGCTGCCAGAGCTGATAAATCCTCCTCTCTCCTTAAAGTACCAAACAGCCACTGCACTCACTTAACTTGCCTGTTTCTGGTTCTCACCTGTCTGTTTTTCCTCTCAGCCAGTGCTTGCACGGAGGAGTTTGACATCTGATCCTTCATTTCCTGTTTGTTCAGTGAAAGAAAAAGTATGTGAGCATCAGATTTGAGACGACGGGCAGTTTGAGGGTGCTGCAAGGCCTCTTTAGGGGGAGTGAGGGAAGGGAGATTTTTCTTTGAAAATGCACGGTTTTGAAGAATCTTGAAGGATATTGTAGAAAGCTTCACTGTAGTTCATTTTACTAATACTAGAATCAACAGCAATGGGATATTTTGAAAATATTCATTATTTACTACTCATTGTGCTCCACTAGAGCCAGGAACACTGTATGGAAACTAATGTTCCCACTGATAAGACTGTAAGGAAGAGTCATGTTCTTCAAGGTCTTGGAAGACTCTAAACCCCCGCACTTTATTCCCAGTTGCCCCTGGTTTTATATTGAACAGGATAAGATAGACTTCCTGTCCTCTGGCCATCCTCTCTGACTGTGCCTGTGTTTTGTCTTTAAGTTTTAATAATTTAAGTTTTGCTGCTAAGTTCCTGTAGAAGATTGTCAACCACATCATAATGTAATCTAGTTTTTATAGGGTAGATTAGCAAGCAGTCAATATGATCTAGCAGGGGCTGATCCACCAGCACAATTCTGATGTCACCAGAACGTTTCCGGTATGTTTTACTGTTAATAGATGTGCAATACATCACCTTAGAGCACCAGATCCCACTCGGTTACTTCTCACCACCCTAATGCACATGCTGCTGTGCATCACAAACTCCCCCATGTAAACTGATGTCAGCTACATAACACCACTAAATGAATTTCATTTAACAGTAAGAGATGCTGCTCCAAAACCCACTAGGCAGCAGTTTTCAGCCAGGAAAAGAGGACCACAGCGCAGGCTTGCCTCATCCTGCTTGTCTGGGGTGCAGGCCACACCAAGGGCAAGGTGGCGAGCACATGCCTGCTACCCAGGGCCAGCATGGTTTTGGGATCAGTTCCCAGGCAGCAAGCTTTAGGAACTGCATCCGGACCGCAGGACTGCAGGTAGGGTAACACGCTTGCTGCCAGCCACAGCACTGCATTTTGTGAAGGAGGAACGTCAGAGTCATGAGGGACAGCAGAAAGTAAGCTACACTCAGTGTCGCTATTAATAGGGAGAAAACTTCCTAACTAGCAGCTTGTTACCAGGCAGTGAAGCTTTTGGGAAGATGTTTCTTCTCTATTTATTACCACCAAGTTGTTAAAATCCTCCTTTGGCTTCTGAAGTGTGAGCTTAAACTAAAAACAAAAAAAAATAAATAAAAATTCTTCCTCAAGTTAAAAATAAATCTAGTGGTTGTCTGGACAATTTGTAGCAGTAGGAAGTTGAAGTCACGTCAATAACCAAGGCTTTAACCATCTGTCAGTGTTCAAAGTGGACTCTCCGTTTTTGAGAACTAGCGCTACAAAAGCACAGGACAGTTACAATTTCCTTCTACTCTGAAGGGAGGCTCCAGCCTCCGCTGCACTGCAGCGGGTCTTTACTCTTCCTTCCCAGTTTCTACAGGTTCCTGGGCTTGCTGTTGCAAGAGAGGCATGAAGACGTAAAGGGGCAGCAGCAGAAAAGGAGGGTGTGCCATGGGGCACCTCCACCCCCGCAGCCCCAGGAGGAAGCATATGAGGAAGAGGAGGAAGCCCGAGAGAGCAGGTAACAGGTTTATTCTCTGCTCTCCACTTTATCGTGGAAATGGACGCAAACTTTCCTCTTTTTTAACCACCTAATCAGTCCCCCTGCCTTCCACCCTGCTCTCAACCCCAAGCCCACGTTCCTTACCCGGACCACCTGCCGCGTGCTGGTGATGAAGGCTTTCCTGATGCCCAGCTCCGTCGCATCGAGGTTGAATTTCCGCGGGTTTGCCTCAACGATGCGTAGGCAGCGAGTCAAGGAGTCCCCGTTAGCGGTGTTGGGTACGGACACAGAAACACAAAACCCGAGCCTACCTCAGCAGGGCTCTACCAAGCAGCTGCTTTCCATTGTACCATGCCTTCTCCCAAAATTTGATTAGCAAAGTACGAAACACTGGAGGAAAAAACAGGCATGGCAGGAATGTATCGTGCAGTACACAGACCAGTGTGAAGCTTCTCTCTTGCATTTTTTTGGTTCTCTGCACAGCACTTTCCGGCGTGTTCAGATGAACACAAGGGAAAAGGAGTATTTCTGGAAGGCAGCCTAGAGTACGACTGACTACAGAGAGATCCAAATTCACACAACGCAATAGGCTTTCTGGAACAAAGCATCTTAGAATATACCTTGTCAAAAGCAAAACAAAAAGGCAAAAGGCAAATCCTTTCGCTGAACACATTTGCCTTAATTTCTCATTTGCGGTTTGAGAAAAGCCAATGTAAATGCAAAATTCAACCCCGAATAGTCCCAGTTTCTGCAAAAAAGTAACTATTGGGAATCACTGGTACTCGGCTATTTAGTACAGCTTGGGAACTGCACACTCCTACCTCCAAAGAGCCGCATAAAGGATATTAATTGTTTCATCCAAGTCTTCCAGGTCCCACTCAATGCTCCGCAGGTTATTCCTGAGCTCATTAGTGGTCCAGTCGATTTCTTCTCTTGTGGCGATGGAGGGATCTTGCAAGAGCTCCGTCCACCTCTGGAAGAGCCCCTGGGCGGTGTTGACGGCTTTCTGCACCTCCCTGCAGCCGGGGTGATTAAACAGAAGCGAACGGATTATCATCAGTTGCTCTGCAGCAGTCACGGTGGGAAGCTCAACATCCAGCTGAGCAGGGAAGCCCAGCTTTCTCCCAAACACCTTTCCTTCAAACAATTTTTAGTTTATTTTGTAAAATAAGGATTTGCCCTACCTGCTGGACAATCCTGTCCCTTGTTGCAGCATCAAGTGCTGAGCAACAGCCACTTACAGGTCACCTATTAATGAAGGGACCTATTTCTTTAGGGAAGGTTTCTGCCGAGTGTCATACAGGCAAGCCAGGGCAGAGTGTCTGAACAAGGCTGCTCTTTGGCAATTAATGTTTCACATTCCTCTCAACTGCTTTCCTCTGAAGGCTCTTGACTGCCTAGGTAAGATACCCCAGGGGCACACAGAATTACAGGAACTGTCCCCACAATACAGTCGGGCCAGACTGTTGAGTGCAGCACTGTTTATTTTAATTTAACATTAAAAAATCCACACAGCTCTACTACACTGGCTGAGGGAACAGAAGTCTTTTCTGCTGCTCTAAGCTTTTTGGAGACGAGTGCATTCACAGCATGGGAAGGCAGGCTTTGCTGACAGCACTGAACGCTGCTTGGATGGTTTGGGGCAAGTGGGTCTGTAAGTTTGGGTCATGGTATCTGTATCTACAAACTCTGCAGTCCTGAGCCCTGAACTATTCCTCCAGGTTTGCTGGAAGCCAGGATGAGGGACACAGGTGAGAGCAGACTTTGCTGGTGTGAAAGGTGGCCACCAGGAGCCCAAGAACTTGCACACAGCATCCACATAAGATGCAGGTGTTTATCCTCCATGAAAGAAAGCAGGTTATCATGGGGGGAAGCCCAGGACAAATGAACTGAGCCCACACTCTGCAGAGGGGCCAGGACTGTAGCTCTCTTTGTTATACACCATGGCCTGAAGTACTCCACTGTCTAAGTCGCAGTCTCTTGGCATCCTGACACATGTCCCTCCTCCTCTCGCACGCCCACGACTGTGTCTGCCACATCTAATGCCCTAAAGTCAGCAGCCCACACCAAGGATCGGGAGCTTCATTCCCTCCACTGCTTGCTAGTTAAAGTTTTGAATTATTTTCTGTCTGGGCATACTGGGGGAAGTACCCACATGCAGGAATTTAAAGCAGAGCCAGATGGCCTCAGATGGGAGGAGTGATGAACTCCAGGAAAGCAATCTGAACCCAACACGGACAGTCTCCACCAATTCCCACTACCACCCCAACCTGCTGGGTAATAATTAGCGCTGGGAGCAGCAGCACACCCCCTCTCCCCTCCCAGCCCTTCCCCGCATAGCGCGGGAACCTCTCTGGAAAATTTGACAGAATGTTCGCTCCCCACCCACAGCGACTCGTATTTTTTCCCCTTAGCACCAGTTCAACCTGGCAGCACGACTCACTCTCCCTGGCTGCACCAGCATCCCTTCCCACACCTCTTGCACTCCCACGGCTTTCCCCACCACCCCCCTACAAGTGTATGTGTGTGTGTTGCTCCTGAGCACTGTTTCAGTATGACACGGGGTAGGGGACCAGGCCACAGCAAAAACTGAAGGTGGTCCCAGGGTAGTTTTTAGAAACTAAGGTCTTGTCACCCTGTTAATTGCAATTTTCCTTTCCTCCTGCCTTGACCACCTTTGGTTTGTGTTTGCCTTTGTTCAGGCGTTTCTCTGCTTGCTTCTTCTCGTGGCTACCGTCCACGCTGTGGCTTCTTCCAAAGCTTGGTCCCTGCTCCTCTCCGTCTTTCTGCCTGCACACCACGGCCCTGGCCTCTCGGGGATCTCCCCCCCCTTCCACCAGGAGCCAGCCAGCCCTGCTTTGCCGGCTGCAGGGCGACATTTCCCAACCCACAGCCGCCACGGCGGGGGACATCCGGGCAGGCTGTCCCCAAGCGGTCCCAGCAGCCGCACCTGCAGCCACGGCAGCGCTACACCTCCCACTTCCCCGGCCGCCCCTATACCCGGGAGGCGGGGGAGGGGGGCACCTCCGAAGCTCGGGTTCCCTTGGCCTGCAGAACGGGGAGCGCTTCGTGAGGGGAGGCCCGGGCGCGGCCCGGCACCTGCCCGGTACAGCGCCTCGCCCCGAGGCCTCCCGGGCCCGGCCGTCGACGGCGGGCACCCCCAGTGGGGCGGCTCCAGACTGCCCCCCACCTCAGTCGTGGGGGACGACGACGACGACGCCATTTTCCCCCGTTCCCGGTCGCCTCCGGAGACCCCCCGACCGCCGCTCACCCCCACGCTCCCGCGGCCTCCCCGGCTGCGGAGCGGCCGTGCCCAGCCCCCCCGGGCCCCTCTCGGGCTTCCCCTCAGCCCCCCACGGCGGGGGTGGGGGTGTGTGTGTGCTTCCCGAGGGCCGCCGCTCACCCCTTCACCACGAAGAAGGGGTCCTCCATCGACATGGCGCTGCCGCCGCCGCCGCCGCGCGCCCCGGCCGCCGCGCGCTGCCTGCCACGCC